>ML435596.1:0-82404 GCA_005239525.1 Nicotiana knightiana
AGGTTTCTCTCTCTAGTTGCCCTAATCGCCTCTCAAATCGCTAGAGCCTCTCTCTCTAGGGTTAATTTTCGTATTATGATTTGAACCTCTTCAGCATGTGGATTTTTGCTTAAACTCCAGTTTTGAGATATGTTATTTGAATATTATTTTGGAAAAATTGCCTCTTGCGTTCAAGGGTTTTATTATTTTTGAAAAGTGGTAAAATAATTAAATGCCTTTATTTATACGCGCCTCAGGCCTGACCACTGCTGCAGCAAAATCATGGTCCTTTCCCCACCACTGTCAGCGGAATTAGGGGTGCGGCGGCGGAATTTTCGGCTTCACCGACCGCGTTTAGCATAGTTCCAGGCGCTGCACCAAAACCTGGTCCGCAGCCGTAGAATTCCAACCGCTGCCGCGCTTTTAGGTTTAGGGAACTAAAACCTGCAACCTCCAACTTTTAACCTCCTGTTTTTTTTTCTAAGTCTCAGAACACTCCGTGGCCTACTGAAACTCACACGAGCCCTCGGGGCTCCAAACCAAACATCACGCAAGTCTAAAAATATCATACGGACTTGCTCGTGCGATCAAATCATTGAAATAACATCAAAAATCACAAATTTAACCTTAGAGTCAAGATTTTCCTCAAGAACACTCAAATTTCACTATTTCTCATCCGGACGTCCAAATCACGTCAAATAAATTCCGATTCTCATCAAATTTCACAAGTACGCCTTTCACATTTTAACAAACTTGTACCGGACTGCAGAACAAAAATACGGACCCAATACAAATGGTAATAATTTCTTATTTCCTTCAAAATTTCAGTATAACAATTTTCTTCAAAAAGTGTTTTCTAAGGCTAGGGACCTCAGAATTCAATTTCAAGCATACGCCCAAGTCCCATATTTTATTGCAGGCCTCCCGGAATCATCGGAACATAGATCCTGGTCCGTTTACTTAGAACATTGACCAAAGTCAACTAAAAACCTAATTTTAACTCTAAAAATTACTGTTTCTCATATTTTCACATCAAAGCTTTCCGGATTAACGGCCCGACTGCGCACAAAAATTAAGGTATTTAAAATTAATCACTTTAAGGCTAATAAGCCTGGAATAGAGTCCAAATTTGTAAAATGACCCTTTGGATCATCACATCAACAATGTTTTTCTTCATATCGTTCCACCAATACACATCCTTAATGTCATGATACATCTTTGTCGACCCAGGGTGAATGGAGTACCCCGAGTAATGTGCCTCTAACATAATCCTTCCTCGTATCCTTGCTATATCTGGAACACACAAACGACCCCTGTATCTGAGAACCCCATCTCCCTTGAGTTCTAGCAACGACTTTTTCTGCTGCGGAACTCGCTCTCTCAACTCGACCAACTCTAGGTCCTCGTACTGCCTCTTCTTTACTTCAGCTATGAGAGATGATTTTGCAGTATTTTGGAGTACAACTCCACCATTGCCAGAGTCTACCAACCAAACCCCCAGACAAGCCAATTGATGAATCTCTCTAGTTAATTGTCTTTTTTCGGCCTCTACATGTGCTAAGCTACCCATAGATCGGAGACTTAAGGCGTCTGCTACAACATTAGCTTTCCCTAGATGGTAGAGAATGTTAACATCGTAATCTTTCAATAACTCAAGCCATCACCTCTGTCGCAAATTCAACTCTTATTGCTTGAAGATGTATTGCAGGCTTTTATGATCTGTGTGTGAACAACTAATTTTTGACCACACCGAATTCCATACTATTTTAGCGTATATATTTGTTTTAGGTCTTATCGTTATATTTTAAAACTTTTATCTTAATTTTAGTAGAGTTTATTTAAGAAAATTAAAAACTACAAAATATATATTAACATTCTTAGAATACATGTTTTATTTCTATTTATAAAAAAAAATTTACAAACAATATATGGTTTCTTTTAATTAGAATTGTAATAAGTTATAGTATTTTTCTTAATATCATTTAAAGTACATGTAAATATATGATTTTCCTATATTTGTAAGAAATGTTAGTTAATCTTCTTATTTAATATTTTAAGTTATCTTCTAAAAAAATAAATTCAAAAATCTAATTTTTTAATTATATAACAATCCCAATCCCATAATCCCCCTTTTCTCCATATCCCTCACGTATCCCCCACATCCCACTCCTCACATCCTAACCCCCATATCCCCTCAATCACATGATCACACACAAACTCACCTTATAAAGTCATTCTTCTTTAAATTATTTTAGGGGGGCTTCCATTTATTTACAGAAAAGAAGAGATTAAGCTTTGATTTTAGTCTAACTAAGAGCACTGGGATTTTCATACACGGACATACATTAGTTTGCTCACAAAAGGTTTCTTCATTATATTTCTTAGTAAACTTGATTTTGAAGTAGAGGATGTTTGAGAGCGGGTTTGAGATTTTCGGTTAGTGATTTCATTCGTGATCTCCGGTCTTGATTCGATATTCCGATAGAGCGTTGGATGTCTTTGTTTTGGTTTTCTACAAAAGGTCAGGTTTTCATTTTGCTAGTATTTTAAATTATGCCATGAGTAAATACGTAACTTTTAAGCTTCTCAATATTTAATGTTAGTTTTGTGAGGATATTAATTTTTAGTATATTATCATGTCATCTCCATTTCAATTAGATGAATCTTTCTGTTAGTATTTTTTTAGTCATTATCTTTATTAGATAATCCAGGTTTGATGTTATCTGTTTAAGTTACTTTGAATTTATTTTGTGTTAATAAATCAAATGAGATAATTTTCATTATTCTAACTTTAATTTGTAGTACAGTTAGTGAATGGAACAATGTTTGTTTGAATTTTAAGATTTTGAATTGTTATCCCATTTGTCTAAGCATTTGAACGTTTACAATGTTGCTGCTTTTATGTTTGTTTAAAGTAATAGATATTATCATTCTATACTTTGTCTTATGTGAATGTATTTGTGTAATTTTTTTCTTTTGGAGTTATTCACTTAGAATTATATAATATACCTTTGGCAAATTATATTATTTTCGAATGGAGTTTGAGTGGATTTTCTTTCGCAACAAAGAATATCAACTTAAATATAATTTAGATGGTTCAATGATAAACGAGTGGATAATATATCATCCTAAATAAGGTCGCAATTATAAGTCTTGGGACAAAAACAAAAATTACAAGATCGAGGTTTCACGTCATTACACAATTTTTTTAATAGAAAATTTTTTCTTCGAATTAGTACGAGTAGACAAGTTGATGTCACAGATATGCGTCTCAGTTTAGGATAAGGTCACGGATACGCATCTTAGTCAAGGCTACTAACACTTCAATAGTTAAAAGTGGATTATAGATAAAAGGCGAAGTTAATAAATATAATTTTGTTTAAAGTTAACTTAAGCCAAATAATAAAAATATACAAATAAATATCTCGAATCTAAAATAATAAATAAATGGTATACTCTAAAAATGCTAGAAAACCTTTAGATGTACTTTAAATATTAGCCCATATGTTTATACCTCAACCTTGGATTGATATGCTTAAACAATAAAAGGATCATGTGCGCATTCTCGCGTCTTGATGCCTTTAAATTTAAAATAATTATTTTTTAACCATGTGTAGGTTCCCGTAATTTGGTTTAACATTTAACTTCAAAGAAGAATACCTTCTGTGTGTACCGCATCTTGGTGAACACAAGTAATAAAATACAATAATTAATTAAGCGGTAATAAATAAGCCATGATCAATAACATACAAGAATAGCCAAAAAATTGATTTAAGCCTTACATTAGTAAAGAAGGCGACCGTGCTAGAACCACGGGACTCGAGGGGTGCCTTACACCTTCCCTTCGATCAATAGAATTCCTTACTCCGTCTTCTATTTTCGTAGACCATGAATTATGAGTCAAATCTTCCTTTTGATAAGGGATTAAATAAAAGGTGACTTGGAACACCAAAACTCAATTCCAAGTGGCGACTCTAAATAATAAATAATCCTTTTTTCAAAACGTCACTTCAATTGGAAAAACTCTTCTAACTCAACCTCGTAATAGGGTTGTGTGGGCAAAAAGGAGGTGTGACACTATGAATACGTCAATATGAACACCATATAAATAATGCCGCCATATCTTAAGCACATGGACAACCGTAGCTAACTCAAGTTCGAGGGTTGGATAATTCCTCTCGTGCTTCCTTAACTGCCTTGAAGCATACACAATTACCTTCCCATGTTACATCAGGACACACCCTAACCCGACACCTGAGGCGTTACAATACTTAGCATAACCATCTGGACCCTCGGAAGTGCTTGAACTGGCACTGAGGTCAACATGTTCTTAAGATCTTGGAAACTCTGCTTGCAAGCCTCTGTCCACTGAAACTTAGTTTCTTTCTGTGTCAACTTCGTTAATGGTGCCGAAAGAGAAGAAAACCCCTATAAGAACCTCCGGTAGTATCCTGCTAAGCCTAGAAAGCTACGAACCTCTGTTTGAGTGGTAGGTCTAGGCCAGGATTTCACAACCTCAATCTTCTGAGTGTCTACCTTTATACCTCCATCGGATACAATGTGCCCCAAGAATGCTACAGACTTCAACCAGAACTCACATTTAAAAAACATAGCATACAATTTATTATCACGGAGGGTATGGAGTACTACTCGCAAGTGATCAACATGCTCATCCTCTGAACATGAATAAACCATAATATCATCAATAAAGACTATCACGAACATATCTAAATATGACCGGAATAGGATATTAATCAAGTCCATAAATATGGAAGGTACATTCGTCAACCCGAAGGACATGACACAGAACCCGAAGTGGACATATCGGGTCCTGAAAGCCGTCTTCGGAATATCTCTCTCCCGAACTCTAACCTGGTGGTACCCCAACCTCAAATCTATCTTTGAAAAGCATCTAGCTCCCTGCAACTGATTAAACAAGTCGTCTATCCTTGGAAGTGGGTACTTATTCTTAATAGTTACCTTGTTCAGTTGCCTATAATCGATACACATCCTCAACGAGCCGTCTTTCTTCCATACAAATAGTACAGGTGCACCCCAAGGTGAGGTACTGGGTCTAATGAAACCTTTCTCCAGTAAATCTTTTAAATGCTCCTTCAATTTGGCAGGTGCCATTCTATACGGAGGGATGGATATTGGTTGAGTTCCCGGAAGCAAATCGATGCCAAAATCAATCTCTAGCTCTGGAGGAATACCTGGAAGTTCATCTAGGAATACATATGCGTACTCTTTTGCTACTGGAATAGATTTAAGTGTAGGTGTCTCTACATCCACATCTCTAACTCGCACAATATGATAAATGCACCCTTTTGTGATCATTTTCCTCGCCTTCAGATAGGAAATAAACCTACCTCTGCGTAACGACCAGGCCAGCCCTTCCATGAGATTTACCCCGTTTCCCGAATTTTTGCTTTATCATATATTGCTTAGCCTGTTTATGTTGTGTTGGGTCAGTTGGTTTGGGTTCGGAGTGGTCATGGTGAGAATTGAAACATTTAGTCTCTTAAAGTAGCCTAATACTTGAAAAAGTCAACTGAGAGTTGACTTA
The DNA here is from genome assembly GCA_005239525.1 of Nicotiana knightiana. Taxonomy (NCBI): domain Eukaryota; kingdom Viridiplantae; phylum Streptophyta; class Magnoliopsida; order Solanales; family Solanaceae; genus Nicotiana; species Nicotiana knightiana. The sequence goes on from ML435596.1 coordinate 5,546, forward strand.
TTGGTGAACGACCTCGGAATGTGGATTTTATGGCTCGGATAGCTTCTTAGGTGATTTGGGACTTAAGAGTGTGTTCGTAATCAAGTTTTGATGTCCGGTGTAGAATTAGGCTTTAATTGGCGAAAGTTAGTTTTTGGCGATTTCCAGTCGGCAGTGGAAAATAGGCTATCGGGTTCGGAATGGGATTCCGGAAGTTTTAACGGGTCCTCAATGTCATTTTGGATATGTGTGAAAAATTTCAGGTCATCGGAGGTGTTTTGGTTGGTTTCGCCGTCGTTGGCGAAATTTAGAACTTTCAAAGTTCATAGGTTTGAATTTGATGTAATTTTTGTGTTTTCATGTTGTTTTTGGTGTTTCGAAGGCTCGACTAAGTTTGAATAATGCTATGGGGTGTGTTTGTACGTTTTTTTGGGGCCCCAAGGGGCTCAGGATTGATTTCGGATGGTTGGTGGAGTTTTGAACTTAGGAAATTGCAGCAAATGACTGCTGGTGTAGAGTTTCTGGTGTTGACCGCACCTGCGGATGGGTAGCCGCAGGTGCAACGCCGCAGGTGCGAAGGAACATGCGTAGGTGCGAAAGGAGTCTAGGCAGGAGGAGTCTGTAGGTGCGAAGGGTGGGCTGCACCTGCGAAGCCGCAGGTGTGGAAAAGAGATCGCAGGTGCGGGAATTGGTCAGTTAGTGTGTTTTTTCCAGTGCGCATCGGGGAGCGTAGGTGCGGGTCCGCAGGTGTGATGAAAGGTCCGCGTGTGCGGATTAGCTGTGCAGAACAGTATTAAAGAAAGCCTCCGTGAAGTTTTAGTTATTCTACCATTAATGCATGCGGTTGGAGCTTATTTAAGGGCAATTTGAAGAGAGAATTTGAGGGTCTTCAGTGGAGGTAAGTTCTCGGATTATTAAAGTCGTTTCTATGCTATTTTTTTCGGATTAGGCTTGTAATTTGAATATTAAAGTGGGAAAAGTTTTGAAAAAAATCGAAGGAAGATTTGGAAAATTCTTTTTGCGATTTGGGTGGGCAATTGTGGTCCGATTATGGTGTTTTTGGTATGTGTAGAATCGTGGGAGGACGAGGTTTCTAGTGATGTTAATTTTATTGAATTCTGAGATGTGGGACCGGGGCTCGGGTTTGGCCGAATTTCGAGATTTTTTTTTAAATTGATAGTTTTTGATTGGGTTGTGTTCCTTTAGTATATATTAATGATGTTAAACTGGTTTTGGTTAGATTCGGAGCAATCAGGAGCCAATTTGACGTGCAAGAGCATAGCGGACTAGTATCGTGGCCCGGTAGAGGTAAGTAATTGTTATAATCTTGTCTTGAGGGTATGAAACCCAGACTTCACATTTCTTACTGATTTTAGAATGGCGCACATGTCGGATGATGAGTATGTGGCGCGCACTGATTTTTGGATTGGACTTGATCCTCTCCGCGATAACTATTGAGTTGCGTATTTTACTTTAAAACATATTTTACTTTTTACTGTTGTTTTTCCTCGCTGTTTATTGATGATTTCACTCAGTCACATTGTGCTTACTGTTTTTGAAACACCGCCTGATTTACACTACTTTGAGATTTAAAAATGATGTTTTGGGTCAAGTACCCCATTTTACTGATATTCCCGAGGGGCTTTTGAGAGGTTCGGACTGAGTGAGGTCGAGGGCCTGATACGCCACGGGGTGGCTTGTTATTAGTGCTTGGGCTGAAGAAGCCCCTCCGGAGTCTGTACACAACCCCAGTTAGCGCAAGTACCTACTGATTGTTGAGTGCCGAGTGATGAGTGATTGGGAGGCATGAGTGACCGTGAGGTTTCCCGAGGGCCTGATACTGAGTGGATGTGAGGCGCTGAGTGATGTTCTACCTGAGGGGCGATTATGATTCATGTTTTCTCCCGAGGGGATACGTATGATTTATTTCATTTTCATACAAAATCTTTCGGTCTGAAGTTGTTGGAAATATACATTTTTCAAAAGATTTTTCTAAAGTTAGCTTTAAGGAATGATTATTTCATATATCTATATGTATACTGTTGGAAATAAGGGTTGTGCATATTGTGAATCAATGATATTGATTTTTATGTGTTTTCTTGCCGCTTAGACTTGATTTATTTTCTTTACTACTGAGTTGGCGTACTCACATTACTCCCTGCACCCCTATGTGCAGATACCAAGCATTAGCTAACTATTCTGTCGGAGCCGGAGTGCGGGATATAGAGGTAGCTGTTCAGCATCCGCATCATCTCTGTTTTCCCTTCTTTGTTATATCTATCTATTTATTCGGAGGTTTTGTATTATAATAGTATACCTTTTGGTATATTTCGCTTAGATGCTCATGACATGTTTGCTCCGGGTTTTGGGGTTGGTTGCATTGTTTATTGGCCTAAGGTATTTAGAAAATTCTGTATATTTTATGAAATGCTTGAAATTGGTTGGGATTTTGAAAGAAACTGTAAATATGTAATTATTGGCTACCCTAGTTCCACGGTAGGCCCATCACGGCCGATTTAGGATTAGGGTCTTGACAGTTTGGTATCAGAGCCTAGTTTACATAGGACTCAGCGGTCATGAGCAGGTTTAGTAGAGTCTCGCGGATCGGTACGGAGATGTCTACACTTATCTTCGAGAGGCTGCAGAATTCCTCGGAAACATTTCTATCTTTCTTGAACTCTTTCGTGCTAATTTATTGATTCTTGAAATATGAACTTACGTTGTTTCATTCTCTCACAGATAGTGAGGACACGCAATACCGATCAAGGTGACCAGACACCAGCTAGACCAGTGAGAGGTCGAGGTCGCGGTCGAGTCCGTGGTAGAGGTAGAGGGCCAGCTCGCGCAACAGTCGGGACAGTACCACAGGATCCCCCTATCGTTCAAGATCAGGTTGCCGCCGATGGTGCTCCAGCGGGACAGGCTCAGGCACCGGCAGTGCCTATTGTTATTGCGAGTCTTCAGGAGATCCTGTCTCAGATATGGACAGTGTGCACCAGTTTGGCTCTGGCAGTTTCTATGTCTTCTATGCCACCATAGCTTAGGCCCGGGGAGGCAATCAGACTCCAGTTGCCCAGACACCTAAGCAAGTTGTACGGGGTATTCACGCACCGGGAGCAGTCCCAGCTCAGGCGGTTGCTCCGGTCGAGGATTATGTGGTCCCTGTTTTGCCTGAGGATTAAATAACCCCTTTTTAGTGAAAGGTTACCCCAACATATTTTCCTTTACTAGATTATGATAAATTGGTAAATGCATGCAAGATTCCTAACCCTATATTTATGAACTATCCTACCCATGTTTTATTTTAACAAAAATCTAGAAATTTAGGGTTAATGGGGTAGAACCTTACCTCTTAGAGTGAAGAAATTTGTGTTCTACTTGATTAGTTCCAAGCTTAAGTGATGAAGGAAAACCAATTTTGTGAAGTTGGGATTTTATCTCTCTAGAACCCACTCTTTCCTCTCTCTAATATCTCAGAAAATGGTTAAAGATGAAGAGGATGGGTATTTTAATGAACTGGGGTCGGGTTTTAAATATTAGAAAAATCAGGGCCCGACACAAGAATGCGGTCAAGAATGCGATTGCATTCCTGACATGCAGTCCGCAGTCTCGACCGCATAATGGACCTCAAGATGGGCCAAAATTCGAAACACACTGCCTAGGTATGCGACAATTGTGCGGTCTTCATACACGTTATGCGATCGCATACTGAACCGCATAGTGGACTTCAAATGGGGCAGTGATCTACCCAGGTATGCGACCATTACGCAGTCCGCATACACGTTGTGTGATCGCATAGAGCATCACATAACACCCACTTTCTGGAAAATTATATTCTTTATGTCTTGGTGTACTTTATACTCAATTTAGGTCTGTTTCAAAAATTCACACAATAAAAACAACTCGGGGACTCGTTCGGCATTATTTTTAAACAAGAAAATTTTACGGGTCTTTACAACTACGTACTGCAGGTATTTTTGACACCAGTGGGGTCTCATTTGTTACATTTCAGTTTGCGGGTGCTGCTTTTACTTGGTGGGAGTAATTCGAGAGGCATAGGCCGGTTGGTTCAGCACCTCTCACCTGACAGCAGTTCTCCACGATCATTTTGGAGAAGTATGTTCCTCAGTCCCACAGAGAGGAGTAGGGCAGGCAGTTTGAGCAGCTGCGCCAGGGAGAGTTGTCAGTTACTCAATACAAGATGAGGTTTTTCGAGTTGGCTGGGCATGCTTTTGAGATTGTCCCTACTGATAGGGAGAGGGTGAGGAGGTTTGTAGATGGTCTTACTTATCAGCTCTGGCTATTTATGACTCATGAGAGAGTATCAGATACTTCATTCGAGCAGGTTGTTGACATAGCTCAAGATATTTTCTCCGCCAGGAGCGGGAGGCCTAGAGGCCTCATGGATCGGGTAGTTCTAGTGGTGCTCCCTCCAGGGGGTAGTTTCAGCATGGTAGAGGTCGTTCATTCAGGCCTCCTCGGTCAATCTGCCCAGTGTATAGTGGTGCATCTTCGGATCTTGGTCCCCGTGGTTCTCAGCCAAGTCGTACTTCATTTGGTGCCCTCCCAGCTCAGAGTGCAGCTCGATCACCACCAGTTCAGAGTTCTCCTATGCATGCGTCTTCTAGTGGCCGTTCTGGTGCTAGGGGTTTATATCAGTCCCTGACTCCAGCTCCAGTGAGTTGTTTTGAGTGTGGAGAGTTAAGGCACATGTAGAGGCAGTGTCCACGTCATCCCGGTGGTTCTTTTCAGTGGAGGGGCCAGCCCTCGACTTCAACTCCAGTTATTTCACCACCCGCCCAGGCAGCCAGTGGTGGTAGTCAGTCAGCTAGAAAGCCACCCTAGAGGGGGAGGTCGAGCAGGTGGAGGTCAGGCCCGCATGTATGCATTTCCAGCCAGGCCAGATGCTATGGCCTCAGATGCCGTGATCTCAAGTATTGTCTCACTTTGTTGCCGAGATGCTTTGGCTTTATTTGACCCTAGTTCTACATATTCCTATGTTTTTTCATATTTTTCCCATTTTCTAGATATGCCTCGTGAGTCTCTAGTCACCTCTGGTCATGTGTCGACTCCGGTGCGCGATACTGTTGTTGTGGACCGTGTGTATCTGTCGTGCATGATATCTATTGTGGGTCTGGAGATCCAAGTGGACCTACTGTTACTCAGCATGGTCAATTTTGATGTAATATTGGGCATGGATTGGTTATCTCCGTGTCATGTTTTTCTTGATTGTAACGCTAAGACCGTGACCTTAGCTATGCCAGGATGTCCAAGGGTTGAGTTGAGAGGTTCTTCTGAGTATATGCCTAGAAGGGTTATTTCCTACCTGAAGGCTCAACGCATGGTTGAGAAAGGGTGTTTATCTTATCTGGCTTTTGTGAGTGATGTCAGTGGTGAGACTCCCGCTATTGATTCGGTTCCTGTGGTACGTGACTTTCCAGACATGTTTCCTGCAGACCTGCCAGGCATGCCACCTGACATGGATGTTGATTTTGGTATTGACTTGGTGTCAGGCACCCAACCTATTTCTATTCCACCTTATCATATGGCACCAGCGGAGCTAAATGAATTAAAGGAGAAATTTCAGGAACTCCTAGATAAGGGGTTCATTCGGCCTAGTGTGTCACCTTGGGATGCATCGGTGTTGTTCGTGAAGAAGAAAGATGGGTCCATGCGTATGTATATTGATTATCGGCAGCTGAACATAGTTTCGATGAAGAACCGGTATCGCTTGCCTCGTATAGATGACTTGTTTGATCAACTGCAGGGTGCTAGGGTATTTTCCAAGATTGAATTGCATTCCGGTTATCATCAGTTGAAGATTCGGGGGCCAGACATCCCGAAGACTGCTTTCAGGACTTGGTATGGTCGTTATGAGTTCTTGGTTATGTCATTTGGGCTAACTAATGCCCCAGCAGCCTTTATGCACTTGATGCACAATGTGTTTCGGCCTTATCTGGATTATTTTGTCATTGTGTTTATTGACGATATCTTGGTGTATTCCCGATCTCGGGAGAATCATGACCAGCATTTGAGAGTTGTGCTACAGACCTTGAGAGCGAAGAGATAGTATGCAAAATTTTCGAAGTCTGAATTCTGGCGTGATTCAGTAGCATTCTTAGGGCACGTGGTGTCTGATGTTTTAGACTTCAATACTACACAATATTATAAGTTAATTGTGCAGTACCCAATTTTCGAGTGCTGTCTAACAAGAAGAACTTGGTTCTTCTTGGTGTACTACTTACTACTATTTGCAAAATAATAAAGCAGTAAAGTAAAGACACATATATTTTTACGAGGAAAACACCTAGATCAAAAGGTGAAAAAACCACGACCTACTCCTCAATAGGATTTGCTCAAAACACTTCACTAAAAACTCTGAGCCAAACGGACTTACAAAATGAAGTCTTTTGTAATCCTAGGATTAACTCTAACCCTATTTGTATCAACTAGACTTCAGCTAATTTCTACAGACTTCAAGCTAACTCTAACATGAATAGTGTGTATCTATTATAATTTGCTTCTAAGAAAGCTGAAAAGATACAATGTTAAAACTCCTACTACAACCAACTAGACTCAATGATAAGTAGATGAAATTGTTTCTTCTAGTTGAACTGTAGCCTTTGCACAATACTTCTGCTTGCAAATATCCTAGGAATTTTTCTTACAGAACTATATTCAATTTAGTCTTTGTGTCGTCAATTTCCGCAGTAATACTTTGAGTATTTATAAAGTCAGTTGTTGAGTTCTGGTCCGATTCTACCTAGGAGAAAAGGTTCTTATGACATCCTCTTAGTTCTTTGATACTCAGTAGTCACTGATATCTCCTATGCTTGTACGATTCTTTTTCCAACTGCTCCATTCAGATGTGTATGCTTTGATGGACCTAGTTCAACTTGTGAAAATTTGTCAATCTTCAAAAACCATTCAGTGACATGAGCAAACAAATTCCCCCTTTTTGATGATAATAAACTCCGTGCTTTTATCCTGTATAAACATCAAACACTTTGTATATTTATAAGCATTAATCACAGAGAACCCGGTTCATTAGGTTATAAACATCACCTATGCACATCTTCCCCCTTTTAGGATCATCGAAAAGTTGCAAAATGAAACTTACTAGTTTTTAATTCTTACACATGGCTAATTTGGGCAAGTGAAGGTGCAAACATGATTAATAAACACAAGAAACTAATAATGTAAGCTAAATCAGAAATTGAGACATTTTTCGTAACAACAAGATTTCATTGATTAACCGGGATGATCAGCACCAAAACTGATTAAAATCAAAACAACCAAAACATCAGAAAAACAGAATAAAAACTGAACAAAAACTAGACACTGTCCCAAACTGGGACTTGATAGATTTGGAGGGGGTGGCACTGGACATTCCTAAGGCTGGGAGAGTGCATATGAGGTTGGGTTCTTGGTTTGTAGAAGGGACAACATTTGGTGTAAAACACCTTCATTTTTCTCCTTCTCTTTTACTAACTCAGCTTTGAGAGCATCACGCCCAGCTTCCACCCCAATTAAGCGAGACTTCAATCGAAGGATCTCCATATCCTTTAACTCTCTTTCTTGCACCATAGTACGGACCTTGATGTTGACTGGTAGCTTCCGAGATGAACTAGGTTCATCTGCCGGTGCATTGACTGTATAATCACAAGATAGCAGAGTGTCCTTCCCAAAGAAATCCTTAGCAGTAGCCATCTTAGCCTTCTTTGTAGGAACTCCAAAATGAGCAAGAATTACATTCAAAATAAACCCATAAGGGATCGCATGGGCTTTGGTGCCATTCACCACTCTGTCCAAGAGCTGGATGATAAAAGCTGGTCAATTGATCTGCTTGCCTCTGTAAAGACACTCCATTAGGGTTAGATCCATGTAATTAGAAGTGTGTCTTCGTTCTTGTCTAGGCAACAAGGTTTGATCACAAATTCAAATACCAGCTTGTGCTCAGGCTTCATCACACTCTTGTACACATCCCTAGGTTGAAGCTCCTTCTCAATGTTGCAGAAGAATCTGGTGAAATTGAGAGCTGAGGCCATTCCATCTAAACAAGGCCATCTCTGCCTCGTGTAGTCTTCATAACCCTCAGCCGGAATGTCTAGAATGACTCCCAGTTCTTGAGAATCAAAGGAGACTTAAACTCTCTTGACCAATGAGGTGACCCTGCCTCCAATGACTCTGGCATTCCCCGTGGACTCCACAACTTCATTTCTGGCCAGCCTGTCTTCCATGCGAAGGACCATGACCTTCCAGCCCTGCGCTGCCAAAAAATTCAGTAAATACCTCATTCCAGGCTCCTCCAAATCCTTCAACAATTTTCCCTTTAATATTTTTCTCTTGCCAAACATGGAAACTCTGTCAGTAGACACTTCTCCAACCTCCTTCTTTTCCTCTCCACTCCATTCTGGATCATCATCCCTCTCAACATCTGTACTTTCTTCACCTTCTTTATCTTAGACCTTGTCCTTGAAGCAGTACTCCCGGTGGTGATGGACACAGTAGCTGACTTCTTTGAAGAATTCTTAGCCTTTTTGGGCTTGGGAGTCTTGATAACTACTGGAGCAGCCTCCTCTTCTTGTTGGACCAGGTCCAACAACCCTTCATCGTCAACAATAACAGGTTCCCCTACCTTTGCTTTCCCCTTCTCTGCCTTCTTTCTTTTGCTCTCTTGCAGAGCTTTTTCCAATTTCTCCTCCTCTTCTCGTATAGTATTTCTCGTAGCACGTACTATAGGAAAATGTATACCAATAGAATTAGCAGTCTTCCTTTTCTTTGAAGGAACTGAGGATTTAGACTTTTTGGACTTTGGAGTCCTTCTCTTCTTGGGGTTGTTTGAGTCCCCCAGCTTATTCAGTCTTTCAGCTAAAGTTTCTTCCCAGAAGAAACTTGTTCATCTATTTCCTTCATTAACTTCTCCAACCCAGCAGCAGCTTCCTCAACTTCAGTAGTTCCCCCTAAAACCATGACATCTTCTTCAAGATTTTAAAGAATGGGGCCACAAATTGCAATTGTGGTACCATCCTCCCAGAATCCCCTCACATCTACTTCACCCTCGTTATTAAGATTTTTCTCTTTCCCAAATTTTCTTTGCCTTCTTAGCACTTCCACATCCACCACAGACCCTACCAACACAAATCGATTTTAAACAGAATTTAAATAAGAGGTAACTTCAGTATTACCTTTCTCTGCACTGGATGAACTAGGTGCTTCGTCTTCATTGTCTTATTTGAATAAATCATTGGATGATTATGGTTTGTAGCCTTCCTCAGCACATAACAATTCTTCCAAGAATTTTACTCTTGAACCAGAAGCCACAGATTTACGTGCAAGAACCTTAACACGAAGGGTTTTGGGGACTGGGGTAGGGTTTGGTGTGGGTTCAGGGATTGTAGAGTGTTCTGGGGTTGATGATTTTTCAGAAGACTCGGAACTATAGACTAAGGGAGAGTTTGAGTTGGATTCATAGTTTCCCCTATCATAATCTCTGTTTGGTGATGAGTCAGAAGAAGCTGGTGAAAGAGACGACATGATTTTGATTATGTTAGAGAGAGAAGAAAATAACAAGCAGTAGGGCTTTTGAGTTGAGTAAGTTGAACAAGGTTTGACTGTTGTTTTATGCACAATGGGTAATGATGGCCTATTTATAACTTGTGACTGGGAATATTACAACGGAAGTGTATTAACCCAAGTAGGATCCTAATCGATTAAGAACTGTCAGAGATTGGACATTGATTAGACAGTTACATTCCCCTTAACACTAGGCTAATTAATTAAGACGGGACTTCTTGAAAATGGTTCATTATTTGGGTAAGTACGAGAATTTAATTTGAACCATAAATGAATAGAGTCCTGTTCATGTATGACTGTACTTGAATTAATACATGTATGGAGATTAGAACGTACCTTTTCATTCACATAAACAAGCATGGATGAACCAGGTTCATCCTGTAAAAAATCTTTATTTTCCCTCAATTCACCAAGATAGAGAAACATCATTAGTGACTAGGGAATCATATTAATACATGGCAAAAGAGTATGGCACTAAAGACATAGTACTGAGCAATGATTAATCTGATTAAGTACCTAACTAAAATTTTCTAGCCATAAAAACTTCCCTTTTTTTTCAATTCTGTTTTTCAATTAGGTGATCTTAATCATCCCTAATTCAAGCATGTTTCTCTCATAATTCTCCCTACTCAATGCTTTGGTAAATATATCCTTCATACTCTTACTAAAGTACACTTAAGACTCAACCAATCTTGAAAGTATATCAGCAATTTGATGGTTAGTACCACATAATTCGATTGAGATCATTCCTTTTCATAGTTATCCATCACGAAATGGTGCCTAACATCTATGTGATTAGTTCTCTTGTGATGAACCGGGTTCTTAGTCATACTAATTGCACTAGTGTTATCACAGTAAATAGGAATGCATCCCACATCTATACCAAAGTCAAGGAGTTGTTGCTTGATCCATAGCAACTGGGCACAATAAGAGGCTGCAACAACATATTCAGCCTTAGCAGTAGACAAGGCTCCTGAATTTTGTTTCTTGGCGGCCCAAGAGACAAGGCAGGAGCCCAAAAAGTGAGCCATGCCTGAAGTACTTTTCCTGTCAACTATGAAACCTGCATAACCAGCATTAGCATATCCTACAAGGTCAAAATTACTACTTTTAGGATACCAAAGGGACAAATCAGTGGTGGCCTTCAGATATCTTAAAATTGTTTTTACTGCAGTGAGGTGGGACTCCTTTGGATTTGCTTGAAACATAGCACATAGTCCCACACTGAACACAATTTCAAGTCTACTTACAGTAAGATAGAGTAGAGACCTAATCATCCCTCTGTCTGTCTTCTGATCAACAATGAACCATATTCATCCATATCCAATATTGTAGTTGTGGCTATTGGGGTATCTATCTCCTTTGAATCCTCCATTTTGAATTTCTTGAGGAGTTCTTTCACATACTTCTGTTGATGTATCATTGTGCCATGTGGAGTTCGTTTGATTTTCAAACCTAAGAATAAGGTTAGCTCACCCATCATACTCATTTCAAACTCACTCCCCATTAATGTAGCAAATTACTTGCTATGCTTTTCAGTAGTAGCCCCAAATATGATATCGTCAACATATATTTGCACAATCAGAAGATCTTTTCCCTTTTCCTTTAGGAACAAAGTATTGTCTATCTTGCCTCGTTTGTACCCATGTTTCAGCAGGAATTTTGACAATCTCTCGTACCAAGCTCTAGGTGATTTCTTGAGACCATAGAGAGCCTTGCCAAGTTTATATACATGATCAGGTGACTCTTTGCTTTCAAAACTAGGAGGCTGTTTTACAAATACATCTTCCTTAAAATATCCATTAAGAAAGGCGCTCTTTACATCCATCCGATGAAGAGTGAATTCCATGTGTGCAGCAAATGCTATAAGAAGTCTGATTGCCTCCAATCTTGCCACAGGAGCAAGGGTATCATCATAGTCAATTCCCTCTTCTTGGCTGTATCCTTGAATAACCAGTCTATCCTTATTTCTTGTAACAGTTCCATCTTCATCGAGCTTGTTCCTGAAGACCCACTTGGTGCCAATTACTTATCTGTCTAGTGGCCTGGGTACCAAGTGCCATACTTGACTCATCTCAAATTGATTCAGCTCTTCTTGCATGGTTGTTACTCAATCAGCATCTTGCAGGGCTTCAGCAATGTTCTTTTGTTCAATAAAGGATATAAATTCATCAAACGCACACAAATGTTTCAAGGAGGATCTAGTTTTTATTCCAGATCTTAAGTCAGTTATGATGTTCTCAAGACGGCGAGAACTCTAATATCTGTGTGGTTTGAGTACTAGTTGTTTATTTCTAGGTTGTTCCATGTTGTATTGTAGTTGTGGAATAAGATCAGGGCCAGTATTTCCATGTAGAATTCCCCCTGTCAAGTTGCGTGAGGATGTTGAACTTGGTCCATCACCTGCTCCATCTGCCATAGGTGCTTTAATGTGGTCATTACTCCTCACCAATCCACGCTCATCATCCTCTGGTTCCTCTCTCTGATAAAGTGTTAGTTTCATCAAAGACAACATGTACATTTTCTTCTACACACATAGTTCTTTTAATGTATATTTTTATAAGCTTTGCTATGTGTTGAATATCCCAAGAACACTCCCTCATCACTTCTGGGATCAAATTTCTTAGAGAATCTTTGCCATTATTATGCACATAACACTTGCATCCAAAATCCCTAAGATGGGATATGTTGGGCTTTCTCCCTTTAAGTAATTCATAGGGAGTTTTCTCTACCAGAGGTTTGGTCATGCATCTATTAATTATGTAGCATGCAGTGTTAATTGCTTCTGCCCAGAAGTTGTGAGGTAGTTTGCTCGATATAAGCATGGTTCTTGCCATGTCTTCAAGATTTCTGTTTTTCCTTTCAACAACCCCATTTTGTTGTGGGGTTCTAGGAGCAGAAAAATTATGATTAACACCATGTTCATCACAGAACTCAGCAAACTTAATATTCTCAAATTCAGTACCATGGTAAGATCTTATTGATGTCCCAATTGATTTTTAATTTTCATAACAAATGAGGTGAAAATATCAAATGCTTCATCCTTAGATGACAGGAGTGAGGTCCAAGTGAACCTTGAAAAATCATCAACTAGAACCATCACATATCTCTTACCACCTCTACTTAAGGTTCTCATAGGACCGCATAGATCCATATGAACCGGTTCCAACGTCCTGGTGATAGTGACCATTTTCTTACTTTTGAAAGAGGACCTTACCTGCTTTTCCCTGGCACATGCCTCAAAAACTTTGTCTTCCTTGAACTTAATGTTAGGAAGTCCTACCACTAAGTCCTTACAGACTAGTTTGTTAAACTGAGTTAGACTAGCATGACCAAGTCGTTTGTGCCACAGGAGCGGATCACTATCCAACACACTTATACAAGTGAGTTCATTTTCAGCCATTGTGGACAAATCTATTATATAGATGTTATTCATTCCTTTTCCCTGCAAAACAATCTAGTCAGTAAGCAGGTTAATCACAAAACATTTTGTGGAAGTAAAAGCAACCAGGCTACCTCTGTCACAGAGTTGTGATACACTGATCAGACTATATTTCAAGCCATCTATTAGATACACATGTTCAATAGATCGTGTATCATCCTTACCTACCTTACCAACCCCAATAATTTCACTTTTCTTTCCGTTTCCAAAGGAGAAATTTCCTCTTTTGAGGCTTTCAAGTGAAAGGAACTGTTCCATGTTCCCAGTCATATACTTTGAGCAACCACTATCTAAGTACCAAATCTGGCTGCCTCCTCTCAATTGAATTTATGGTTCTTCATAAGTCTCCTCATCAGATTCTCCAATTGCCATGAAAGCCTAATCTTCTGATTCTTCATCTGAACTTTCCCCCAAGCAGCAACCATAGCCTTTGTTGTGTTTGTCTTGGGTTGAACCTGTTCCTTCCTCCTGTTCTGTCTCTCATATCTTTCCTTTTTCCACTCTACTTCCCACTGAGGACAGTTTTTAATGAGATGGTCAGTCTTGCCACATTTATAGCATCCCTCATTAGCTGACCTTTCTGGTGCCTTTTCCTTGTTGAAATTTCCTCCCCTGGTGATGCCCTTCTTCCTCATGAGAAAGTTTGTGAATTCTTTGGTTATCATGGCCATATCACCCTCCTCCAGATAAGCTCCCTCAGTGATCCTCAGTGCTAGACTTCTCTCCTTCTTTGGGGCATCAATCTTCATGGTTTGCCTTCTGAGTTCATAAGCAATGAGGTTTCCAATCAACTCATCCAGTCTAAGGGTTGCCATATTTTTGGATTCCAGGATAGCAGTGATCTTGCTTTCCCAGGAGATAGGCAGAACCCTTGTCAAGATCCTCTCTACCTTGTCTTCTTCAAGTATGACTCTTCCAAGAGACTTGAGTTCATTTGTCAAGGTTGTGAACCTTATGTACATTTCCTGAATTGTCTCTCCTTCTTTCATAGTGAAGTTTTCATACTTAGAGTATAGTAGTGTACCTCTAGACCTCTTCACTTGAGATGTTCCTTCATGAGCTACTTGTAGAGTATCCCAGATTTCCTTGGTAGTGGTGCAACTTTGGATTCTACTGTATTTATCTAATCCTAATCCACACACTAGCCACTTGTTTGCTTTGGCATTCTTCTCCCATTTCTTCAGATCTTCAGACGTGCAGTCAGCCCTAGTCTTAGGTACATCTTCACCTTCAGTAGTTTTCTTCATCGTTGCAAGTGGTCCATCAGTGACTATGTCCCAGAGTTCATAGTCCTATCCAATAACATGGTCCTTCATTCTACTCTTACACCAAGAATAGTACTGGCCATTATAGAGTGGTGGCCTTGCAGTTGATTTACATTCCCAGTTCCCAGGTGGTGCACTCATCTTGATCCTTTCCAAGGTGGTAGCCTTTTCATTGATAACCTGCTCTGATACCAATTGATGTTTTAGATTTCACTACTACACAATATTATAAGTTAATTGTGCAGTACCCAATTTTTGAGTGCTGTCTAATAAGAAGAACTTGGTTCTTCCTGGTGTACTACTTACTACTATTTGCGGAATAATAAAGCAGTAAAGTAAAGACACAGATATTTTTTACGTGGAAAACACCTGGATCAAAAGGTGAAAAAACCACGACCTACTCCTCAGTAGGATTTGCTCAAAACACTTCACTAAAAACTCTGAGCCAAACGGACTTACAAAATAAACTCTTTTGTAATCCTAGGATTAACTCTAACCCTATTTGTATCAACTAGCCTTCAGCTAATTTCTACAGACTTCAAGCTAACTCTAACTTGTACAGTGTGTACATATTATAATTTGCTTCTAAGAAAGCTGAAAAGATACAATGTTAAAACTCCTACTACAACCAACTAGACTCAATGATAAGCATATGTATCTGTTTCTTCTAGTTCAACTGTAGCCTTTGCACAATACTTCTGCTTGCAAATATCCTGGGAATTTTGCTTACAAAACTTGATTCAATTTAGTCTTTGTGCGTCTTTTGGTGTCGTCAATTTCAGCAGTAATACTTTTAGTATTTATAAAGTCAGTTGTTGAGTTCTAGTCCGATTCTACCTGGGAGACCAAGTTCTTATCAAAATAAACTTCCTTCCTTCGTTTCTGTACTTGCTGAATTCAACTTTTATTCTCTTCATCAGTTTGCAATTTTTTCGTATTAGGATACATCCTCTTAGTTCATTGATACTCAACAATAACTGATATCTCCTATGCTTGTACGATTCTTGTGCCAACTGATCTGTTCAGGTGTGTATTCTTTGATGGACCTGGTTCAACTTGTCAACATTTGTGAATCTTCAAATCCCATTAAGTGACATGCGCCAACAATGTCCAATGAGGGTATTCAGGTTGATTCGAAGAAGGTAGAGGCGGTGCAGAGTTGGCCTAGACCGTCATCAGCTTCTGAGATTCGAAGTTTCCTTGGTTTGGCAGGGTACTACTGTCGTTTTATAGAGGGGTTTTCATCTATTGCAGCACTTATGACCAGACTGACCCAGAACGGTACTAAGTTCAGATGGACTGCGGAATGTGAGGAGAGCTTCCAGAAGCTCAAGTCAGCTTTGACTACAGCGCCAGTATTGATTTTGCCTATCAAGTTCTTATACAGTTTACTGTGATGCCTCGAGATTTGGTCTTGGAGCGGTTCTGATGCAGGACGGTAGGGTGATTGCCTACGCATCCAGGAAGTTGAAGGTGCACGAGAAGAATTATCCAGTGCACGATCTTGAACTAGCAGCCATTGTTCACGCCTTGAAGATTTGGCGTCACTATTTGTATGGAGTTCATTATGAGATTTTCACTGATCACCGTAGTTTGCAGCATCTGCTTAAGCAGAAGGATCTGAATTTGCGTAAGAGTAGGTGGTTGGATCTTCTCAAGGATTATTACCTCACTATCTTATATCATCCGGGGAAGGCCAATGTACTGACTGATGCCCTGAGTCGCAGAGAAGAGACCTTGGGGAGTCTAGCCTACCTTCCAGTAGCAGAGCGGCCATTTTCCCTTGATGTTCAGGCCTTAGTGGGTCAGTTGGTGAGATTTGATCTATCAGAGCCCCGACGGGTATTGGCTTGTGTAGCCTCCAGGTCTTCTCTTTACGATCAGATTAGAGCACGCCAGTATAATGATCCACATTTGCTTGTTCTTCAGGAAAGGTCCGTCGTGGTGATGCCAGGGATGTGGTTATTCGAAGCGGTTAGCTGAGATTTATATCAGGGAGACTGTCCGATTGCATGGGGTTCCAGTTTCTATCATTTCCGACAGAGATACTCAGTTCACATCTCAGTTTTGGAGAGCCGCACAGAGAGAGTTGGGTACTCAGGTCGAGTTGAGCACATCATTTCATCCTCAGACCGACGGGCAGTCAGAGCGTACCATTCAGATTTTGGAGATTATGTTGTGTGCTTGTGTGATTGACTTTAGTGGTTCATGAGACCAGTTTCTGCCTTGGATATAATAAAAGCCATTAGTCGAGTATCCAGATGGCTCTGTATGAGTCATTATATGGTAGGAGGTGCAGATCTCTGGTTGGTTGGTTTGAGCCGAGCGAGGCTAGGCTATTGGGCACAGACTTGGTTCATGATGCGTTGAGTAAGGCGAAGTTGATTCAGGAGTGGCTTCGCACGACGCAGTCTAGGCAGAAGAGTTATGCGGACCGGAAGGTCCGAGATGTTTCATTCATGGTTGGGGATAAGGTGTTGCTGAGTCCCAGGTTTCATTGGGCCATTTGAGATGCTTCAGAGGCTTGGGGAGGTGGCTTATAGGCTATCCATGCCTCCCAATTTATCGAGTATTCATCCGGTGTTCCAAATTTCGTTGCTCCGGAAGTATGTGGGTGACCCGTCTCATGTTTTGGATTTCAGCACGGTTCAGCTCGAGGGTGATATGTCATATGAGGTAGAGCTCGTGGCTATTTTGGGTTGACAGGTCAGAAAGCTGCGGTCTAAGGATATAACTTCAGTGAAAGTTCAGTGGAGAGGGCAGCCGGAGGAGGATGCCACCTGCGAGACCGAGAAAGGAGATGCGTGACAGATATACTTACTTATTTGAGATTCCAGGTATGTTTCAAGACTCGTTCGAGGACGAACGTTTGTCTAAGAGGGTGAGGATGTAACGACCCCGCCGGTCGTTCCGTGAGATTTACCCCGTTTCCCCCATTTCCGCTTTATCATACATTGCTTAGCCTATTTTGGTTGTGTTGGGTCAGTTGGTTTGGGTTCAGAGTGGTCATGGTGAGAATTGAGGCATTTAGACTCTTAAAGTAGCCTAATAGTTGAAAAAGTCAACTGAGAGTTGACTTATTGGTGAACGACCTTAGAATGCGGATTTTAAGGCTCGGATAGCTTCTTTAGGTGATTTGGGACTTAGGCATGTGTTAGGAATGAAGTTTTGATGTCCGGTGTAGACTTAGGCTTGAATTGGCGAAAGTTTGTTTTTGGCGATTTCTTGTTTGCAGTGGAAAATAGGCTATCAGGGTCGGAATGGGATTCCGGAAGTTGAAACAGGTCTGTAATGCCGTTTTGGATATGTGTGCAAAATTTCAAGTCAATCGGAGGTGTTTTGATTGGTTTTGGCGTCGTTGGCAAAATTTAGAAGTTTCAAAGTTCATAGGTTTGAATTTCATGTAATTTTGGTGTTTTCATGTTGTTTTTGGTGTTTCTAAGACTCGACTAGGTTTGAATAATGCTATGGGGTGTTTTGGTATGTTTGGTTGGGGCCCGGAGGGGCTCGGGATTGATTTCGGATGGTTGGCGGACTTTTGAACTTAGGAAATTACAGCAAATGGCTGCTGGTGTAAAGTTTCTCATGTTGGCCGCACCTGCGGATGGGTAGCCATAGGTGCGACGCTGCAGGTGCGATGCCGCAAGTGTGAAGAACCATGCGCAGGTGCGAAAAGAGGCTAGGTAGGAGGAGTCCGCAGGTGCGAAGGGTTGGCCGCACCTGCGAAGCCGTAGGTGCGGAGAAGAGATCGCAGGTGCGGGAATTGGTCCGTTAGTAGGTTTTCGCAGGTGCATACCAGAGATCGCAGGTGCGATGAAAGGTCCGCAGGTGCGGATTAGCTGTGCAGATCAGTATAAAAGAAAGCCGCCGTGAAATTTTAATTATTCTACCATTGTTGCATGCGGTTGGAGATTATTTGAGGGCAATTCGAAGAGAGAATTCGAGGATCTTCGGTGGAAGTAAGTTCCCGGATTATTAAAGTCGTTTCTGTGCTATTTTGTTTAAATTAGGCTTGTAATTTGAACATTAAAGTAGGAAAAGTTTGGAAAAAAATGGGAGGAAGATTTGGAAAATTCTTTTGGCGATTGGGTGGGCAATTGTGGTGTTTTTGGTATGTGTAGAATCGTGGGAGGACGAGGTTTCTAGTGATGTAAATTTTTTTTCGAATTCCAAGACGTGGGCCCGGGGCTTGAGTATGGCCGAATTTAGAGATTTTTGTGTAAATTTATAGTTTTCAATTGGGTTGTGTTCCTTTAGTACATATTAATGATGTTAAACTGGTTTTGGTTAGGTTCGGAGCAATCGGGAGCCAATTTGAGGGGCAAGAGCATAGCAGACTAGTATAGTGGCCCGGTAGAGGTAAGTAATGGTTATAAATCTTGTCCAGAGGGTACGAGACCCCGGACTTCACATTTCTCACTGATTTTAGAATGGCGCACATGTCGGATGACGAGTATGTGGCGCGCACTGATTTTTGGATTGGACTTGGTCCTCTTTGCGGCAACTATTGAGTTGCGTATTTTACTCTAAACCATATGTTAAATCGTGTTCTAAAGATTATTGCAATATTTGGGCTATAACATGTTTGGGGCCTCGTGCCGACTTGTTTACACCCCTTGGGGGATTTTTACTGTTGTTTATCCTCACTGTTTATTGATGATTTCACTCAATCACATTGTGCTTACTGTTTTCGAAACTCAGCCTGCTTTACACTACTTTGAGATTTATAAATGATGTTTTGCCTCGTGTACCACGTTTTACTGATACACCCGAGGAGCTTTTGAGAGGTTTTGACCGACTGAGGCCGAGGGCCTGATTATGAGGATATGATATGCCACGAGGTGGCTTGATATTAGCCATTGGGCTGAAGGAGCCCCTTCGGAGTAGGTACACACGCCCAGTGAGCGCAGGTACCTACTGAGTGCTGAGTGCCGAGTGATGAGTGATTGGGAAGCATAAGTGACCATGAGATTGCCCGAGGGGCTGATACTGAGTGGCTATGAGGTGCTGAGTGATGTTCTACCCGAGGGGCGATTTATGATTCATGTTTTTTCCTAAGGGGATACTTATGATTTATTTCATTTTTATACTAAATCTTTCAGTATGAAATTGTTGGAAATATACATTTTTCAAAGGATTTTTCTGAAGTTGGTTTTAAGGCGTGATGATTTCATATATCTATGTATATACTGTTGGAAGGAAAGGCTCTGCATATTGTGAATCGATGAAATTTATTTTTATGTGTTTTCTTGCCACCTAGACTTGATTTATTTTCTTTACTACTGAGTTGGCGTACTCACATTACTCCCTGCACCCCCGTATGCAGATACCGAGCATTAGTTATCTATTCCGTGCGGAGCCGGAGTGCGGGATATAGAGGTAGTTGTTCAGTGTCTGTAGCATCTCTATTTTCCCTTCTTTGTTGTGTCAAGCTATTTATTTGGAGGTTTTGTATTATAATAGTATACCTTTTGGCATATTTCTCTTAGATGCTCGTGACATGTTGGCTCCGGGTTTTGGGGTTGGTTGCATTGTTTATTGGCCTAAGGTATTTATTAAATTCAGTATATTTTATGAAATGCTTGAAATTGGTTGGGATTTTGAAAGAAATTGTAAATATGTGATTATTGGCTAGCCTAGTTCCACGATAGGTGCCATCACAGACGGTTTAGGATTGGGGTCATGACACTCTGGGTGTCGCTGTATTACCTACCCATTCAAGGATTGGCTCACTCGGAAAATGAAATTTAGCTATCTTTGCTCGACAATGAACTGTTGCTCACCCGAAAACTGTGACATATCTGTCACGATGTATGGTGAGGATTCCTTGTCCTGTCGACCCGCTAACGCATAACTACCATTCTGGTTACCACCTGAAGTAAAACCTTTACCATTGGCTCGACCTCTACCAGTCGACGACTGAGACTCGCGCCCTGAAGGATGCACATACATAGATGATCATGTTGGTAAATTCGCTGGTTGCACCATACCCCCAGAATCTCTATTTGGGTGATCTCGCATCATATGCCCTGGACCTCCACATGTATAATAAGCATCAGAACCGGCTCGGCATTGGCCCAAGTGTCCTCTACTGCAGATGGCACACCACGGTGAAAATGGCCATGTCTTTCCCGAACCTCGCTGTTGCTGCAAACCTGACACGTGGGAGCTTTCACCTGGTCCTAACTGAGTATAACGGTAATACCTGTAAACCTATAACTGTGGTGGAAGAGGCCTAGGTGGTCGTTCGAAGTACTGGGTTCTATAACTACCCTGAGACTGCTCCTGAGACCTGGAAAATCTCATCCTCTTACACTGCCCTGACTCAGTCCTCTCCGTACTCTGCTACCGATGCCTACCCCTTTATATATTGTGGGCGAATGCCTGAATCCAGGAGATATCCATACTATCCTGCGATGCAGCGGTGGCACATGCCTTGGTCAACTCTCCAGCCAACCCTGCTATAAACTTACGCATCTTGTCCCGCATAGTAGCAACTATGGATGGTGCATATCTGTCCAGTGAGTCAAAACAGAGACTATACTCCCGAACACTCATATTGCCCAACTTGGGGGCTAGAAACTGATCGACTCGAGCCTGTTGGATCTCCCTCGGTAAGTTCAGGTCAAGAAAGGCATCTGAAAAATTCTCCCAAATAGCTGGAGGTGCATCACGTCCCCTAGAACTTTTCCATCCCTCATACCAAAGGATGGCTATATCTAGGAGTCGAAATCTGCTAGCTCAATTGCCTCCTTCTCCGTGGCATGCATAAACCGAAAGATCCTGTGAAGCTGATCGATGAAATTCTGCGGGTCCTCCCTCTGATCTGTCCTCGTGAACTCTAGGGGCCTTAAAGCAATAAACTCTTGGACCCTTGAACTCGTAGACCCCTTAGAAGATCCTACACTAGCGTATTCCCTAACATGTTGCTGGGTAGCTACCAACTATGTCAACAAATGCACCGCACTCCTCAAGTCCTGATCTGATGGAAGCGGAGGAGGAACTGGATGTGTCGTGTCCCTAGGAATCTCTGGTGGTGGAGGAGCCGGTAATGGCTGAGTAAGGGTCTCTTCTTAGGCCTCCGATTGGGCTCCATCTACTGAGGGTAACGTGCTAGTCCCCTTACCTATTGTTGTTTCTCTCTTTTGGCTAATTGTAGTTCCTAGTCATCGTCATCTGTGCATGTGAACGCCAACACGTAAGTTTAATTCAAATTTCCTATAACTCAGTTCTACAGCACGATTTAGATTGAAAGAAGGGTAACCAACTCATAAATGACCTGTAGTCCGCTGCTTATATAATGCGATGTACCACATATCTATAAACAAGACCCTACTAGACACGACTTGTAGACTCCCTAGGACAGAACTGCTCTAATACCAATTTTGTCACGCCCCGATCCTAGGGCGAGACTGGCACCCGGTGCCTCATCTATCCTTGCGTACCAACTTGCGACTTAGGAATTCTAGACATATAATGTCATACTTTGGCCAGAGTCCATATTGCAAGACAATTTGCGAAGAAAAATATAAAACTGAATAGAGACTAACGTTGATTAAATGTCAACATAAGCTGGGCCGGCAAGGCCGTCATAACTACTATAACAAACAAGCCAACAAAATATACGTACAAGGTCTACAAGCCCAACATATTGCACTTGCTTACAGGATATGTCTACAAGCCTCTACTGATAGATGTACTGTGATTGGAACAGGGCCCCGACCTACCCATAACCTATCTACATATATACACAAGATGTACACAAAACTTCTAGACCCGACAACTCTGAAGGACGGGGATCTTACGAATAAAGCTGAACTCGGGAAACACATACTGAGGAGGCCTACTCGTCTATCTGTCTGAACCTGCACGCATGAAATGCAGCACCCCCAGAAAGCGACGTCAGTACCAAATAATGTACCGAGTATGTAAGGCAATATACAGAAAGCTGAAACTGAACTGATAATCTGAACATATGCTTACTTGCTGATACTGACTCAGCTCTTTCAATATAGTAAGTAAAATAGTTGTCCGTCCCTATAAGGCTCGGTATATATTTATATAACTGATATGTCGTAGTAACCTTGCTAATAGGCGCTCGGCATACTAGGCTCTGTATCTCGACCAACTGGGCTCGCTCATAGGTGCTCGACCATAGTAGGCTCCATATATAACTTACCGTTTGATCAGAGGTTGCCCACTGGGGGCCTTCGCATCGATTATAGCTCGATGGTAATGAAAATACTATAATACTGTATATATAGATTCTCTTCTCTCTTGAATGGTAGAAGATAATACTCAATTGAATATAAAGTCCCGATAAGGAGAATATTGTAAAATTCTGGAATATGAATTTCTCTTTATGCCTCGTTATCAAACTCGTGTAATTACGAGATCGAGCCAAAATGAAGGAAGGTCTTAGCCTTAACATACCTGGAGTAAGGAAAAATCCGTATGATATTCTTGGAAAAAGTTGCACCATACTCCTTTAGAACCGCAAAAACTTTTATTTCTAAGGTGCTAATAATTTCTCGTTGGAATTGTTTTGTTGCAAGAAATCTAGTTGAAAACTTTATAGATTGAGTAGGGTCTGTTTTAAATGTTTGAATTAGGGAACTGTTATAAGTTCTCTTACTTTGTTACTTTATGTCCAATGAAGCCAAATACTAAATTTCTTATAGGTAATCATATGTATATCACTTATGTTGCCACCTTTTAATGAAGATCATTAGTCATTTATTCTGAATGGAGGGGCTGCCACATCATGCGACTTAGTCATAAATATCCCTAATTAATTAGGTAATATCCCATTACCCAATAATTAACTAATTACCCACATAATTAAGAATTATCTCAATTTACTTAAAATACTACTTATTTTTAATACACCTTATACATCATACTATGGTGGTCATATGGTACCTTGTATGGAACTAGTCCATAAATACGTGGTATTATAGCTTGGACCGTAGTTTATCCCAGATATTCAGATTTCGACGAAACACATTTTCTTCTATTTGCTTACCTTCTCTCCTTCACGAATTTTACTCGTCACGTATTTGAAATAACATAATGCTTATAATTCAAAAATAACTCCATTCCCGAACTTAAACTGATTAACTTACGACGGAACATTAACGTACGAAAATGCGAGATGTAACATCTTATCTTCTAATTAGGGATTTGAGGTGGAAATTTGGGAGGAAATGATAGAAACTTCATAGGCTATAATTTCGAGTTTTGGAAGGCGATTTGAGGTCGGATTCGAGTAATTTTTGTATGGTTAGACTCATGACTGAGCGGATGTTCGTAATTTGTGACTTTTACCCCATTCCAATATGTGGGCCCGGGGCTTTTTGGGACGATTTCCTAATTTCTTGCTTTAACTTAGATTTCATTGACTAGATTCACTTCTGATAGCTATATTTATGGTATGTAATTGATTTTGGCTAGATTTGGGACATTCGGAGCCGGATATTCGTGGGAAGAGCATTGCTACCGATTGATTTAGCTTGGTTCCAGGTAAGTACCTTGCCTAACCTTGTGTGGGGGAAATCCCCTTAGGATTTGGTACTGATTTTACTATGTGAGCGCCGTGTACGCGAGGTTACGAGTACATACAGGGGCTATTTGTTGAAAAACCTGATTTTACTGAGAAGTTCCCTGTTTTCACCTTAATTGAATATACTAGCATGTGTAGTTACCCTTTTAGCTTAGAATAACATGTCTACGTGCCTTAATTGCTTAATTGAACTATTTGCAGCATGCTATTGAATTCATGATTCTTTTCCGACTTGTTCTTAGTCTAAACTGTATATTCTCTTGTTGTACTTGTCATTTGTAATTAATTGCGCTATGTATTTACTTTGGGAATACGGGACAGTATCCCGGGAGATCCCCCTGCATATTTACTTCTGGGATTACGGGATGGTATCCCGGGAGATCTCCCTACACATTTACTTTTAAGACTACGAGGCGGTACCTCGGGAGTTCTCCCTGTATATTTACTGTTGGGACTACGAGACGGTATATCTGTAACGACCCGGCCGGTTGTTCTGAGATTTATAGCCCCGTTTCCCCCATTCTGCTTCTTTATATGTTATTCAACTTTATTATGTTTCATCGTGTTGGTTGGTTCGTGTCTGGAGTGGTTTTGGAGTGGAATGAGACACTTAGTCTCTATTATAGAAGGTTAAGTTGGAAAAATTCAAACGGATGTTGACTTATTAGTAAACGATCTTAGATTAGAATTTTGATAGTTTGGATAGCTCTGTTGGGTTATTTTTGACTTAGGAGCGTGTTCGGAATGTAATTTGGAGGTCCGTGGTAGAATGGGGCTCGAATTGGCAAAATTGGAAATTTGGCGATTTTCGGACGGCAGTGGGAAATTTGATATGGGACCGGAATGGAATTTCGAGAGTTGGAATAGGTTTGTAGAGTCATTTGTGACGTGTGTGCAAAATTTGAGGTTTTCGGATGAGGTTTGGTAGGTTTCGACGTCGTTTGCAGAAATTGGAAGTTTAGAAATTCTTAGGCTTGAATCCGAGGTTGATTTGATGTTTTGATGGTTTTTTGAGTGTTCCGAAGGATCATCTTAGTTCGTATATTGTTATGTGACTTGTTCCTATTATTGGTTGAGGTCCCGAGTGCCTAGGGTGTGTTTCAGATGGTTAGCATATGTGTTTTATTGTGGAAGGGATACTGAAAATATCCTGGTGCAAAATCTTCTGGTGTTTTACACCTGCGAAAGGGGAGCACATGTTCGAAGGTCGCAGACGCAGATAGGGGTCGCAGATGAGGAAGTGGGAAGGCTGGGATTTGAACGCAGGTGCGAAAGTTGGCCGCACCTGCGAGCCCGCAGGTACGAGGGATGATGCGCATGTGCGATGTCTGGGCGGATAAGTGATTTATGCAGGTGCAGTGCTTGGACCATAGGTGCGGTCGCATGGATGCGAGAAAATTGACCGCCGGTGCGAGGATCCTGGGCAGAAGGAATATAAAGAACACTTCACAAATTTTTGGTCATTCTTCATAATTTCTAATCGGTTTTGGAGCTTTTTGGAGAATTTTGAATAGGGAATCAAGGGGGGTTTACATTGAGGTAAGTTATTTGATCTCAATACTCGTGATTATAGTAATTTTCAGTTGTTTAAACATGTAATTACTATAAATTAGGGATGAAATTTAGGGAATTAGGGCTTGGAATTGGAGAGCTTGATTTAGGGATTTGAGGGGTCAAATGAGGTCGGATTTGGGTAAATTTTGTATGGTTGGACTCGTGAGTGAAAGATGTTTCTAGTTTTGTGATTTTTTTTCGGATTCCAGGACGTGGGCATGGGGGCCAGGTTTAGGTGAATTTCGAGATTTTAGTGGAAATTGATAGCTTTTCGTGTGGAATTGTTTTCTTGGCCTATATTGATTTCAGTGTATTGCTTTTGGTTAGATTTGGGATGTTTGGAGGCCGAGTAAAGTGGCAAGGTCATCGTGGAGTAGGATTTTGGATTGATTGAGGTAAGTAACGCTTCCAAACTTTGTTCTGAGGGTTCGAAACCCCGAGCTATGCGTTATGTGATTAGTATTGAGGTGATACACATGCCAAGTGACGGGCGTGCACCGTGCGAATTGTGGCCTGATTCACTCTATGACTTGTTTTGTGACTCCTTCTTGCTAATATCTGTGTTTCTATCATGTGATTAAGTAAATGTGCTATAAATCATGCTACATATCTAGTTAGGACTTCACGATGATACTCTTGAGACCCGAATGGTCGTTTCTCGCTGTCATCTCATTTGCTTCATTGATATTCTGTACTAAGTCTTATTCATGCATATCATATCATGTCTCAGTCTCAGTTGTTATTATTTGGCACATCATATAATTGTTTCAGGCTAGTCTCATGGCATTGTGAGCCCGTGTGTGTGAGACTGGAGAGTGATGACTGAGTGAGGCCGAGATCCTGATTATGAGTGACAATTATGGGATCAGGCTGCACGCCGTAACGATTATGTTGATGATTGTGATAGCGCTTGGGATGTAGGAGCCCTTCCGGAGTCTATAACACACCCCACTGAGCGCAGATGGTATTTTGAGGGATGGATCTTCCATGGACATGGATCTTGTCTGAAGTATTTATACCTAGAGATGGATCTTCTCCATAGGGATTGAATGTCCTTCCTCAGTACTGAGCGATTGTTTTCAGCGATATGTATATATTCCGGGATGGATCTTCCCTGGGCTGGATGGCCATATACATTACCTAGTGGTTGAGCACTTGAGAGTGGAGGTACATGGTACACTTTCATGCATTCTGTGCATTGGCACTTGGAGATATGCTGAGCTTATTACTTTACGTGGTTCATAGTTGCATTTTACTTTACTTCTAGAGCTAAATACTTGAACGGAAAACATGTCTACTTTATTGTACAGTTTAATTTTTGTTAACTGCTGATGTTTAGTCCGTCACTACCTATCCGTCCATAGTTTGGACTTGTTACTTACTGAGTTGGTGTACTCACGTTACCTACTACAGCTTGTGTGCAGATTCAGGTATCTCAGGCCAAGGTAGCGGCTGTTGACTATTCCAGTCACAGACTTTCATCGGAGATAGTGAGCTAGCTGCCTGGCGATTGCAGTCTCGCCTTTCTCCTTCCTTATCTTCTTTTTAGTGTATTTTGGCTATTCTCAGACTATGATGTTCTTGTTATATTTGATAACAGTTGTAGTATTGTCTCATGACTTAGTGACACCCGATGTTGGGGTTTATTTTCCGCATTTTGGTTTGAGTTTATATCTTTTACGCATATTTTAGTGTGAAAAAGGTTATTATCTAAATTTTTATGAAATATCGAGTTGTTTGGGAATGTATCGACTTGCCTAGATCCACAATAGGCTCCATCACGACCCGGTTGGTTTTGGGTCGTGACAATATAGGGAGATCCCGTGTCGCTTAATTACGTGCACTGTTATGTTATTTCACTGTGCTTTCCTTTGTTGAACTTTAGTCTATTATAATACTGCTTATTCTCCTGTTTTTATTATTATATACCAATGGGCCTAAGCTGAACTCGTTACTACTCGACCGAGGTTAGGCTCGGCACTTACTGGGTACCAATTATGGTGTACTCATGCTACTCTTCTACACATGTTTTGTGTGCAGATTTAGGTGCTCGTTATCAGCCACAGTACCGTGAGTTTAAGGCAGCTGTTTGAGACTTCAAGTTATATTTTTCGCGTCCGCAGACCTCGAAGTCCCCTTCGATTATTCCCCCTATCAAACACTTCTTCTGTATTTGTTACTAAACATCGGTGCATATAGATGTTATTTACTTTTGTATCTTGTGACTCATGACATTTCAGGTTTTGGGAAGGCTGTGTAGTAGAGTTTGGTTATTTTACATGCCGAACGGCATCATTATTTTGTTTATTCAATATCTATTGCAATTAGAAGTCAAACTTGTTTCTTTTGATATTGGTATTTTCTGTAAATTTTTAGGCTTACCTAGTCGTAGAGACTAGGTGCCGTCACAACGTGGTTCGGAGGGATGTTTTGGTCATGACAAGTTGGTATGAGAGCCCTAGCTTCAAAGGAGTCGTGAGTCACAAGTAAGTTTATTAGAGTGTTTCGGATTGGTACAGAGACGACCGTACTCATCTTCGAGAGGCTATGGAACTTTTAGGAACAATCATACTTATTTTGATTACGTGTCGTGCGAGTTATTGGCATGAAATCCTAAACTTCTCTATTATATTCTTTCTCACAGATGGTGAGGATACGTACAGGAAGATCTGACGACCAGGCACCCGCGCCCCCTGCTAGAGCCGCCAGAGGCTGAGGTAGAGGACGATTATGCGGTGCAGCCGGAGCACCCGTGCGACCTGCAACAGAGGAGCCCCCAGCAGCTCCAGCTGGAGGGCACGTACCGGAGGTGCTTGTCGTGCCTATTTTTCTCGCGAAATCGGGTTTCGACATGTGACATATCTTTTAAGGAAGAGTGTTAAAATAGAGAGTCGCTACCTAACGTGTTTGAGGTGAGTTAGAGCACCTATTTGCAAATAAAACTGGTTTAACCAGTCTGCGTCACCAAAGATCGAGTAAGGGCTCAAATTACCACGAGGAGAAGGTGTTAGGCATTCCTCGGGGTCCACAACTGTGGGTCCCAACCGAAATTGAATTATATGAATTAGTCCAAATAAAGAGAAAAGACAAGAAGTTGGGCAAAAAAAAAAAAAAATTATTTAAAGACAGGATGTGAAGAGGGGGGGGGGGGGTCCTAAGTCTTTTATCCTAAAGGATCACCCCATGCAACATAAATAATACTTCGTAACTCCCTCGAGATGGGATGTTACTCATATTATTCTGCGGGCACAGACTATTATCTCCTGCTACCTGATTACTATTTAAGTTGTTACCTAAAGCGCACTAATTGATTCTAAGTCGTACCTTATACGTGCACTACCCGTCCCATGCCTACGGTCCAGGATGCGTTTGGACCTCTATTTTGGATGGTTCTAGACTTAACTTAGTTTGCTCAAAATTGATAAAACTAGGCGACATACAAAACAAGTTGGACTTTCATGTAAAAGCAAATAAGGGCTCAAGTTAGCCTCCACACTAAGGCAACAAATGAACGCAAACAAATTGGCGTTTGACAGTTTCAACAATTAAAGTCGTTCGGCCCTATAGACATGATTTCTATGTGATTCTGGATTTTGATCATGCAGGCAGTTATGCAAAGCACAATTTCTAAGTGGCTGCACAGTTGCTTACTGATTTTAAGTTATAAGCGTTTAAAACCTATAGACATACTATCTAGGTGATTTACACAGTATTTTCCAGTGATAAACACGAGAGATATTCAGAATTACTCAGTTTGATCCTATAGGCATGCTTTCTAATAGTGGCAGCGAAACAGTGTTTTAAAGCCCAATTTTAGAACTTAAACGCAGGTGTGGATTACCCAATAGACATGATTTCTATCTTTGATGATTAAAACTGGTTTTAGTTCCTACAGGCATGTCTACTAAGTGAGCAACTATGACAACATCAAATCAAAAAATTAAAACCCTATAAGCGTGATTTCTAAAATGCAGATTTATAGAACATCTAACGAATATGCTGTAATGCAAACTGAATATTTGTCACTTTATTTCCTATAGGCATGATCTCCAACATGTAGAAGCAGAATAGGTTAGACGGATTGAACACCTATAGACAGATTATCTAAGACACACACTAGAAGAACATATTTGAGCAAGGTAAACAGCTATAAGCATGTTATCTAACACACACGATAGCAGAACATATTTGAGCAAGGTAAAAACCTATAGGCAGGTTATCTAACACACACAATAGCAAAACATATTTGGAATGAATTAGCAGAGTAATAAGTAGCTATAGTGAGCCTACAGTAGGCCCATAGTATACCCAGCCTGGCCAAACCTTTTGTCACGACCCAAATTTCCCTCAGTTGGGTATCGTGATGGCACCTAGTCTTAGGGACTATGTAAGCCTAACATTTCCACTGAACAACAACAATAATAAAGGAATTTTTAAAAATTTTGAAATAGAATTCTTGACAGAGTTTACAATTTCTCAAAACCCGGTAAATACTAGTCAGAAGCTCTATGAAATCTTTCTATCAAATCTAAATACAATTGTCTACGAATAAGTAAGTACAGTTGGATAGAAATAAAATAGGAAGGTGGCTTCGAAGCCTGTGAACGTAGCAGCAGGTTACCTTGAGTCTCCTCAGCAACGATCTGCGCAGCTACCAACAACAATAACCTGAAGCTGCACACAAAAATGTGCAGAAGTGTAGTATGAGCACACCACAGCGGTGCCCAGTAAGTATCAAGACTAACCTCGGTGAAGTAGTGACGAGGACTAGTCAAGACACCACCGGTCTAATAAGAACAAATGCATGAGTGTATAAAAGACCGAAACATAATATCTATCTAAAGAGTTTTTCCAATACAATTAACGATATGATCGAATA
Source organism: Nicotiana knightiana (assembly GCA_005239525.1). Taxonomy (NCBI): domain Eukaryota; kingdom Viridiplantae; phylum Streptophyta; class Magnoliopsida; order Solanales; family Solanaceae; genus Nicotiana; species Nicotiana knightiana. The sequence continues at coordinate 35,803 of ML435596.1, forward strand.
ATACATAAGGGAATTCAATAATTACGATCAACGGACATCATAATAGAAATACGCAAAGAGAATGGAAAGAATGTAATCCAAATGGCGAGAATAACAACCCAATAAAAACACTAGCAACTCGGCACTGCATCAATTTATCTACGCCAGGCCTTAGCCAATAACTCAATAAAACTAGTCAACCTTCGAGTGAAAACCTTTAAATCATAAGTTTATTTTGAAAGCCTTAAAGATATAATCATTTCGGGATAGAGAAATTTCTTCTTTGAAACATATTTTCTTTGAATGTACATTTATATATTTTTATAAAGAGAAATCTTACAACATAGTCTCTTCAAAATACGTGGTGTTCAAATATACTTTCCCAAATACTGCTCTTTCAAATATCATCAAAATATGTGTTGTTCAAAAATATAATTTTCCAACTACAGCTCTTTCAAATAGCATAAAATACGTGATGTACAAAATATATTTTCCCAATTACTGCTCTTTCAAATATCATCAAAATACGTGATGTTCGAAATATATTTTCCCAAGTACTGCACTTTCAAATATCATTATTCTACAAGACAAATGCTTTTCAAATATACTTTTCAATATATATATTTATATCTTTAGATCTAATTCTCCTCAATCATAAAACTAACGAAACTCAGTCCGCAACTCAGAATTTGTCATGCAATGCAATACAGGGGGAAAGCTCCCGGATCTCTATCTGTAGTCCCAATTTAAATATGCGATGCAGTACAAGGGGAAAGCTTTTGGATCTTTGTCCGTAAAACCAATTTAAATATGTGATGCAGTACAGGAGGAAAGCTCCCGGATCTCTGTATGTAGTCCCAATTTAAATATGCAGTGCAGTACAGGGGGAAAGCTCCTGGATCTCTGTCCGTAGTCCTAATTTAAATATGCAGTAAGGGGGAAAGCTCCCAGATCTCTGTCCGTAGTCCTAATTTAAATATGCAGTAAGGGGGAAAGCTCCCAGATCTCTGTCCGTAGTCCCAATTTAAATATGCAACGCGGCCACTGAGGAAAACAACCAGAATTCCACAAAAACAACATATATTGCCACAGCCGGCGCGAAAGCAAACAAGGCCGAATACAAAGTGCGATGAGCAAATCAATACAAAGAGTTAAATCACAAAAGTTGTAACAACTAGCTCATAAGAAGTAGCCACTGAGAGGAATGCCAAGCACAAAGAGAGAACAACATAACGAGGGGAAGCCAAGGCAAATATGTCAACGATTCTAAGTATTAAACTTCACAACCGAGAAACCAAATCATCCCGGCAAAGGAATCAGCTATAACCAATCTCACTTAGACAATTAGCTTCACCGAATAAACTCAGTTTGAACAAATGCTCAGTAAATAGGCAAGATCAAAGAATACCATCAACACGGGTGGTCATCAATTAAACCCAAGTAGTACTTAAGAGGAAAATCATTTACGTCAGAAGGTACGACTCACGGGCATGCTTGACCAACGTATAGATATTCCAATTTCTTGTTAGATATTTATAGAGCGAGATTATACTAGTTCTAGTCACATAGGCAGCATATGAAGGAAGACATAGCATGACGGTAGGAAAAAAAAGTCTTCATTTAAGTCAATTAAGATCTTATAAGAAACAAGGAATGCTAGGAAAGTACTTCTAATTTGAACAAGAAGAGTTTAGACTAGAAACCAGGAATTCAGATATAACAAGTTCAATTCATATACGGGGGAGCCTAAGGACTCAAAATCCCTAAAGGGAAATCTATTACTAAACAAGTTCGAGTACACACTCGTCACCTCGTGTATGCGGGATACAATCAACATAGAAGACTCAATCTTAAGGGGTAGTTCCCCCCCACAAGGTTAGGCAAGATACTTACCTCAAATACGACAACCCGGTACTCAAAAATAGACTTCTCGGGCAGGAAGGCCTCCGGAAGGCTAAAACTCAACTAAAACAACTTCAAAATACATATAAAACGTATAAGGAACGATTCCGAATAATAAAGTTTCAATATTTACAAATTTATAAAAATCGATCCAAAAGTCGACCCTCATGTCCGCACCTCGGAACCTGACTAATTTTATAAATTCCGATTACCCATTCCGGTACGAGTTCACCCATACTAAATTTATCCAATTACGATAACATTTGGTCATTCAAATCATGAATTTTCATTTTTGAAGTTTTCTTTCAAAACCCACAATCCTTTCAACCCAAAACACAACTTAAATGATAAAAACAAAAACTAATTCATGAAATATATTTAATTCTAGTGGAAGAACACTTACCCATTCGATTTGTGTGCAAAATCCCTCAAGGAATCGCCCAAAACCGAGCTCTAGAAGTCAAAATATGTTTAAAATGGTGAAACCCTGGATTTTTTTAATATAATCTGCCTGCCTGGTTATTTGTGCACTGCGATCGCGGACACAGAGATGCGATCGCATAGGAGAAAAAATACTACTGGCCAAAAGGTGTTATGCGATCGCGGATCTAATTATGTGATCGCATATAAGGGAAAGAGCCACTGCCAAGGATTTAAACAGTGCGTTCGCGAGGACCACTGTGCGATCGCAGAGTAGGACTTTTCTATTGCCAAATGATGCACTATGCGATCGCGTATCATGAAATGCTATCGCATTGAAGGAAAAATTGGGCTGGTCCATTTAACACTATGCAATCGCGGGGTGTGTCTATGCGATCGCATAGAAGAGAACACCAAATAGCAGAAAACTCATTTTACATCAGTTTTTTCCTAAGTTTTGCACTCCGACACCTACCCGAAACTCACCCGAGCCCTCGGGGCTCAAAGCTAAATAAACATTCTATGGACTTATTCAAGTAATTAAACCACCCTAATAACATCATAAACATCGAATCAAACCTCAAAGTCCGTTTATATCCAAACTTCACAGATAACACATACAAATCATATCGAACCTGTGCCGGGCTTCTGAACCATAATACGGGCCCGATATCACTTGTTTCACCTTGAATTTCATTTTCAAAAACCTTTATACTTTTCATAAAACAATTTTCTTTAAAAATTCATTTCTCGGGCTTGGGACCTCAGAATTCGATTATTGGCATACCCCAAAGTCCATACTTTTCTACGGACCCTACGAGACCGTCAAATCACGAGTCCGAGTCCGTTTACCAAAAACATTGACTGAAGTCCACTTTATTCTAATTTCAAATACAAAATTATCATTTTTATCAAATTTTCACATAAAGGCTTCCCAACTACATGCCCGGGCTGCGCAGGAAAATCAAGGTGAGATAGAAGTAGGTTTTCACGACCTCAGAACATAGAATCAGATAGAATATACAGGATGACCTTTTGGGTCATCACAATCTCCCCCTCTTAAGCAAACGTTCATCCTCGAACGTGCTAAGATTCACTTTGAACTCATCCAATCACTGATTGTGCATTTCCAACACACACCCGCGGGTGATCCCACGTCACCCCAAACTACATAAGCCTGATGACACCATCATAACTGCCATATAGCCTTCTCACCATCCTCGATAAGCCTCATACCTCAATTCCTCACTTTCTTCTCATTTCCAAAAGTCTCGATTCTGAATCCATATCCGGCATTAGCCTCAACCAGCTGCATCAACTCAGGTCTACGCCCATAAGGCACGGCCACACAACGTAGCACATCACACATAGTCTCAATAGCACTTTTTATCACCATAACTGCCCGAAATCAACTCAACATTGGCAACTAGTCCCACATATGAAAGATCTCTATTTCCAAATCCCATAATACCGATAATGATTCCATAAACACGAAGACCTCGTCATTGGACACCCGAATCACCGAGTCACAGCTAACACCATCGGGCACATATCTCGAAAACTGAACTAAAGAAGCACATAACGAAATGACTGAGTATGAAAGATAGAAGCATATAAAGGTACTATTAAACAATCCCATAGGCATAACTCTCTATCAGCACTGACTTACCAAAATCCATATAACAAGGAAGAAGCAAAGCATATGAACAAATCACAAGGATCCCATCCTGATAAAAATTCCACCGTAGTCGATTTCCGGTCCAAAAATATCAAGTCACAAAGAATCACGAGGGTCTTGCCCTCAACGCTAGGTCATATGCCGAGTATATATCATATCAATATAATTTTCTCCCTTAACTCATCTCAGCTGATAAAAAAAACATAACGCTAGCTGATCTCACATCTCGATGGAGTATCAAATCACAGCTCGAAAACAAAATACTCAGGAGAATCTCATAAGGCTTACCGCACGGGACGACATGGACTCACTTCTAGTTTCACCACTAGAAAGGATGAATAAAAATAATGATAGACGCATGCTACTTCTCATAGAATCTCCCAACAGGAGCAAGCACAAAAATAGAGGGCAACACATGAAACTAACTCATAAATGGAACAACAAATAACGGAAACTCGTCCCGACCGACAGAGGTATAGTGAAATAAAATCGGTGCCCCTCTGTAGTACATCAAAACATACCTGGGTGGTGATATCTAGCACAACGACCTCTATTTACTATATGCAACACAAGAATGGGGCGGGTCTCCCCGTCTTAGGCGCCCTCTACTCACCTGAACACCCTGCTATAACTCTTCCACCTGAATCCTCGAACAATCTCTCACACTATGACTAACATCTCCACATTGAAAACAATCTCTCTGCCGATGCGGTTGTGGAAAACATACAATACGGATCCTCTGAGACCCATGAGTACCTGAAACACTCCCATGTGAAGCTGGTAATACAACTGAACTGGTTGACCCAAGATTCTCTACTGTGCCTGAGTCCCTGAATGAATCTACAGACTCGCCTCCTAACTGAAGCAATCAAGTGAGGTGTAAATCTGGCCAACGCACTGAATCCAACGGCATACTCCAATAGTGACATACCGCCCTGACGCGACTGCTCAAACTCCGTGCGCCGTACATCCCGAAGGATCTGAGGTGCAACTCTCTCAAAGCATTTCCGAAAGACAGAATCCATGCTAGGGAAGCTAACTCGGCCAGATTACCCCAACTCATATGCCGCCACCGCTGATCAACCCACTACTCTTGACTGGAGACGTGACAAAAGCAATCCCGCTCGTCTCCACAATACCTGAAGTACGAAGAATATGGTGACACTCTCTAGAAAATACTGGACATTACCCGCCGCCAATACACTGAAAGATAGAAGGGTGGTACTTCCAGTACCTCTAAATCCCAAGGTGCTCTACCTCTGATGTTGCTGTCCACGGGCTGAACTGAAACCACATGATGTGCTGCCATGACAACTGGAACTTGACCAATATGATCTCGCTGCTCTGGAGTGTAGACGGTGGGAGTCTGAACTCCTCCCCTTATCTGTGAAGTAATTGATGCACGAAAATCAACCCTGCCTGAGTCGTTGTACCGATTGTACTAAAAAATGCGCTCAGGTCTCCTGAAATCCGAGGTAGCAACAGGCACCCCCAGTACATGTCCCCCAACTAGAGCTACTGGTGACTCCTCAACGGCTGCTCTGGTATGCATCTTACTGCTGCATGTGCTCCTCGTTGGCCTCTGTCTCTGACCCTTGCGACATTTTCTTCAGGGTAACATCATCCGAAACCACCGCTCGTGTCCTCACCATCGGTGAGAGAATGGAACGATAAATTCAAACATCAAGATCAATGAACTAGCATGATGGAATGAAGGAAGTGAAATTGTCCTGATAGTTACGTAGCCTCTCGAAGATAAGTACAGACGTCTCCGTACCGATTAGCAAGACTCTACCAAACCCGCTTATGACTCGTAGCACCTATGAACCTAGAGCTCTGATACCAACTTGTCACGACCCAAATTTCCCTCTGTTGGGTATCGTGATGGCACCTAGTCTTAGGGACTAGGTAAGCCTAACATTTTCACTGAACAACAACAATAATAAACGAATTTTTAAAAATTTTGAAATAGAATTCTTGATAGAGTTTACAATTTCCCAAAACCCGGTAAATACAAGTCATAAGCTCTACGAAATCTTTCTATCAAATCTAAATACAACTGTCTAGGAATAAGTAAGTAAAGTTGGATAGAAATAAAATAGGAAGGTGACACCGAAGTCTGCGAACGCAGCAACAGGTTACCTTGAGTCTCCTCAGCAATGATCTGCGCAGCTACCAACAACAATGACCTGAAGCTGCACACAAAAATGTGCAGAAGTATAGTATGCACACCACAGCGGTGCCCAGTAAGTATCAAGACTAACCTCGGTGAAGTAGTGACGATTACTAGTCAAGACACCACCAGTCTAATAAGTAAAAAGGCATAAGTTTATAAAAGACCGAAACATAATATCTATCTAAATATTTTTTTCAATACAATTAATGATACGATCGAATAATACGGAAGGAAATTCAATAATTACGATCAAAGGACAACATAATAGAAATACGCAAAGAGAATGGAAAGAATGCAATCCAAATGGCGAGAATCACAACCCAATAAAAAACACTAGCAACTCAGTATTGCATTAATTTATCTACGTTAGGCCTTAGCAAATAACTCAATAAAACTAGTCAACCTTCGAGTGAAAACCTTTAAATCGTGAGTTTATTTTGAAAGCTTTAAAGATATAATCATTTCGGGATAGATAAATTTCTTCTTTCAAACATTCTTTCTCTGAATGTACATTTATGTATTTTTATAAAGACAAATCTTACAACATAGTCTTTTCAAAATACGTGATGTTCAAAAATATATTTTCCCAAGTACTGCTCTTTCAAATAGCGTCAAAATGCGTGATGTTCAAAATATATTTTCCCAAGTACTGCTCTTTCAAATAGCATCAAAATGTGTGATGTTCGAAATATATTTTCCCAAGTAATACCCTTTCAAATATCGTTATTCTGCAAGACAAATGCTTTTCAAATATACTTTTCAATATATATATTTATATCTTTCGATCCAACTCACCTCAATCATAAAACTTCCGGAACTCAGTCCACAACTCCGAATTTGTCATGCAATGCAATATAGGGGGAAAGCTCCCAGATCTCTGTCTGTAGTCCCAATTTAAATATGCGATGCATTACAGGGGGAAAGCTCCCGGATCTCTGTCTGTAGTCCCAATTTAAATATGTGATGCAGTACAGGGGGAAAGCTCCCAGATCTCTATGTGTAGTCCCAATTTAAATATGCAGTGTAGTACAGGGGGAAAGCTCCCGGATCTCTGTCCGTAGTCCCAATTAAAATATGCAATGCGGCCACTGAGGAAAACAACCAGAATGGGAAAAAACAACATATATTGCCACAACCGGCGCGAAAGCAAATAACGCCGATTACAAAGTGCAATGAGAAAATAATACAAACACTTAAATAACAAAAGTGGTAACAACTAGCTCATAATAAGTAGCCATTGAGAGGAATGCCAAGCACAAGGACTGAACAACATAACGAGGGGAAGAAAAGGAAAATATGGCAACGATTCTACATATTCAAGTTCACAACCAAGAAACCAAATCATCCCGGCAAGGGAATCAGGTATAACCAATCTCACTTAGAGAATTAGCTTCACCGACTAAACTCAGTTTGAACAAATGCTCAGTAAATAGGCAACATCAGAGAATACCATCAACACGGGCGGTCATCAATTAAACCCAAGTAATACTTAAGAGGAAAATCATTTAAGTCACAAGGTACGACTCACGTGCATGTTTGACCAACATATAGATATTCCAATTTCTTGTTAGACATTTATAGAGCGAGATTATACTAGTTCTAGTCACATAGGCAGCGTATGGAGGAAGATATAACATGACGGTAGGAAAAACAAAGTCTTCATTTAAGTCAATTAAGATCTTATAAGAAACAAGGAATGCTAGGCAAGTACTTCTAATTTTAACAGGAAGAGTTGAGACTAGAAACCAAAAATTAAAATATAACAACTTCAATTCATATACGGGGAGCATATGGACTCAAAATCCCTGAAGGGCAATCTATTTTCAAACAAGTTCGAGTACACACTTGTCACCTCGCGTACGGGGACTACAATCAACATAGAAGACTCAATCCTAAGGGGTAGTTGCCCCACACAAGGTTAGGCAAGATACTTACCTCAAAGACGACAACCCGGTACTTAAAAATAGACTTCTCGGGCGAGAAGGCTTCCGGACGGCTCAAAAACAACTAAAAGAACTTCAAAATACATATAAAACGTATAAGGAACGATTCCGAATAATAATGTTTCAATATTTGCAAATTTATAAAAATCGACTCAAAAGTCGACCCTCAGGTCCGCACCTCGGAACCTGACTAATTTTATAAATTCCGATTACCCATTCCGGTACGAGTTCACCCATACTAAATTTATCTAATTCCGATAACATTTGGTCATTCAAATCATGAATTTTCATTTTTGAAGTTTTCTTTCAAAACCCACAATCCCTTCAACCCAAAACACAAATTAAATGATAAAAATAAGAACTAATTCATGAAATATATTTAATTCTAGTGGAAGAACGCTTACCCATTCGTTTTGTGTGAAAATCCCTCAAGGAATCGCCCAAAATCGAGCTCTAGAATTCAAAATATGTTTAAAATGGTGAAACCCCAAATTTTTTGAATATAATCTGCCAGCCCAGTTATTTGTGCACTGCGATCACGGACACAAAGATGCGATCGCATAGGTTAAATACTACTGGGAAAAAGGTTCTATGCGATCACATATAAGGGAAAGAGCCACTGCCAAGGATTTGCACAATGCGTTCGTGAAGACCACTGTGCGATCGAAGAGTAGGAATTTTCTGTTGCCAAACGATGCACTATGCGATCGCGTATCATAAAATGCAGTCTCATTGAAGGAAAAATTGGGCTGGTCCATTTTACACTATGCGATCGTGGGTGTGTGTATGCGATCGCATAGAAAAGAACACCAGATAGCAGAAAATGCATTTTACACCAGATTTTTCCTAAGCTTTGCACTCTGACACCTACCTGAAACGCACCCGAGCCCTCGGAGTTCAAATCCAAATACACACACAACCTCATAAACATCCTACGGACTTATTCACGTAATTAAACAACCCAAATAACATCATAAACATCGAATCAAACCTCAAAATCTATAGAAATTCATAAAAACTTCATAAACTTCAAATTTTGCATTTAAGGTCCGAATCGCGCCAAACGAAGTACATTTATTTCAAAACTTCATAGATAACACATATAAATCATATCGAACAGAACGGGCTTCGGAACCATAATACGGGCCCGATAGCACAGGTTCACCTCGAATTTCATTTTCAAAAACCTTTATAGTTTTCAAAAAACAATTTTCTTTAAAAATTCATTTCTCGAGCTTGGGACCTCAGAATTCGATTCCGGGCATACGCCCAAGTCCCATATTTTTCTACGGATCCTCCGGGACCGTCAAATCACGAGTCCGAGTCCGTTTACCAAAAATGTTGACTAAAGTCAACTTTATTCAAATTTCCAATACAAAATTATCATTTTTATCAATTTTTCTTACATAAAGGCTTCCCGGATACACGCCCGGGCTGCGCATGCAAATCGAGGTGGGATAGAAGGAGGTTTTCACGACCTCGGAACACAGAATTAGATAGAATATACGGGATGACCTTTTGGGTCATCACACCTTCATTCTCATGTCCATACAGCTTTACAACAACCCAGAACTAATCTCCATTTTACACAAAAAAGATCACTTCCAGCAACCATAGTTTGAAAAAAAGTTCCAGAAGTATAACCATTAACACCAATCAACATGTTTATTCAGTAGGTGATAAGGGATGCAGAGTTTGAGCAATTGTGGAAAAGTGGCAAAGAAACCTAGACCCTAGTGTGTCAGAGTTCCCAAGGGCTTCAAGAACCTACGGCAGTGCTCACACTAGGGAGATTGACAGAGGAGACTAAAAGAAGGGCTTTGGCTTCCAGTTAGCCCCAAAATTAAACAAGAAACAACCAATGAAAAATAGTAGTAGGGTAATAGGTTATGAAAACATTTTCTAGCTTCTAAGACATTCACACAATGAATTCCAAAGAAAAACAATTTAACACACTAGACAGGGTGGCCTACGACAAGGAACAAGGAGCTTAGGATGGAAAGTTAACATGTAATGATTTTAGGCAATCGAAACAAAACAATGCAACTGAATTAGGACTTAAAGGGTCATATCATGCTAACCTAGGTTTAAACTGTATTACACAAACATGATTATGTATCATGGAGGGTATTAAATCAAATGAGATTAGTTTCAAAAGATCACAAGTCATTAAGAGTATTGGTTGGACATAGCAGAAGTTCGTAGGGTGATAACCATAGTCATAGGAGCATACAACATTCAGATTAAAGGTATATTAAGAAAGTTATGGCATACTAATAATACCAATTGGTCGTTAGAAGTTCAGATTTAAGCATGGAACATGGATCAAACCATATAATCAAATAGATCATTCCAGTCATCATAAGTTAAACTAAGCATGCTTCATTGTGTCTAAATTAATTAGGCTAAGTTCAGAACATCATTAAGCTAGTAAGCAGAATTAGGCAGAAAAGAGTCAAAGAGATGCGTTAGATCATGCAGTTTCAGAGAACATGCTTAACATAATAGAGTAAACATTACAAAGGTTTAGAAACTAACCAGCGATTATTCGATAAACAAGAAAAGATTGCAGTAAGGGACCCAGAATCCTGAATGTGTCAAGCTCCAAGGGTTTCAAGAACCCAGGCAATGCTTACACCCAAGAGAGGTCAAGAAGAGTAGAAATCCGGTGGTCTTGGCTTTCAGCCGGCCAAGAGCCAAACATAATAGAATAGTGAATAAATATAGAGTAGGAAAACTTCAGTTTTTAGTGGGACAAAATAGTGATTCCAAAGTTCCGGCCACAAAAGGGAAGGGGGATCTGTTTATATAGCAGTAGAACAAGCACATAAATAAGGAAATATAAACAATCAGACCATAAAAGGAAATAAACACATAAATCAATTAAAATCCAATTAGGAGAGTAAGCATGTAAACCCTAATTTTAGGGGAAAAAATATTAACAAAATATTCAAAAACAAAGTAGCACAAGATGAATAGAGACACAAATAGTACTAAAATCAGAGAATCAAACTAATTAATAAAAATCTAAAAACCCTAATTTTAGGGTAAGATAAATATTGACAGAAATAAAATAAAAACAGGCCATAGTAGAATATCAAGTGAATATGGAAATAATAATACCTAAAATCAGAGGATCGAACCTATTTTGGTTCGATTAAAAGAGATCTGAAAACCCTAATTTAGGGTAAGTAAGAATCAACAGAAGATATAGAAATATGTATACATACAATAAGGCACATGATAAATATAAACAGAATAATCAAAAAGTTTAGGATCTGAACCGATTTTGGTTCGATTCTTATGAAAACTTCTTGCTATGTTTAGGTAAGCAGTATAGAAAAGGATCCAGTACCCAAGAGAGGCCATATATGGCATAGGGTAGCCATAGAATCACATATCGTGTGAGATTAGGAGATATTTTATAGGAGGCGGCGGCTCGGGTTCTTAGGAGGGAGGAGGAAGGCGGGATTTGAGGGCGGAGGATGGTAGGAAGTGATTAGGGTTAGGGGGTATGGGTCGTAATTAAAAGAGAGGGTGTTGATACCCAATTTTTCCCTATATTATTTTCAAAATTCATATATATCTTTAAAACAATGCATGAGCATCAATTAATATTTTCCACATAGTTTCTGCTTTTTAAGGATTTTTAATTAATTTCTTCCAGTATTTTTATTATATAAATAATCACTAATTACATCACAAATGGTTTTATAATATTTTTTATGGCTTAATTTTGCCATTTATATTTATTTCAAGCTTTAATTATTTCATGAATAACCACAATTATAATTTTTGGGTTATAATTGCAATAACTTGCAAAAATAGCCCATGTGTACATAATTATCTTATTCCACCAGAGAATATATTTTTTATATTTTTATAATATTAAAAAATTATCTTAAATCATTTTTATGGATGAAAATCATTTTCTATAATTTATTAACTATTTTTAATTATTTATCAAATTAATTGGGTATTTAACAAATAGCCTCTTTTAGTTTTTGATTTAATTTCGAACCTAGCCCAAAACACTACCCAAGCCCAATTAAAATACCCATAAGCACATTTTCTATCTAACCCGCCTAACTACCGGATAGAACCCTGGCCGTTGATCTCAGAGATCAACGGTCCAGGATAATGTTACCATTTGAATTAACCCCAACCCTCTAAACCCCTATCCATTCTTTCATTTCTGCCGTCCCCATTTCCCTTCCCTCCTAAACTCTCTCTCAAGCTCTCCCCTAACCCTAGCTGCCGTCACCAAAAAACCCCCACTCCATGGGATTTCCCTATGATTTCAGGCCCCTGCCAGTCTCCTACCTCTTCTGGTTGTTGCATTTTGTTGTTCTATGAAGGAATCTCGAAGAGATTCAACTCAGATTTGTTCAAAACCTTTCATGAACCTACCTATGGTCATATCCGTTTGTGAATACTGTTATCTTCGTGTTTATGGCTCGAATCTCTTGTTCCAAACATGATTTCCTTTCATCTCTGTCATTTTTCAAAACCCTAATCTCTTTCTACGTGGGTCTATTCAGATCTTGTAGATCTAAAATGATTTTAAGTATTATTTGATATTTTTCTTTGAAAACCTTCTATTTTTCCTTATTATTAATTGATTTCAATGTTTTCTAAAACTAGGGTTTCGTCTTACGTTCTCTGCAAAAAAAGTGCTAAGTTTTTAAGTGTTTAACCTTGATTTTCTTTACCTGTTTGACTGATTTTTCTGTCTATGCTTTAAACCATAGGTTTTCTTCTTATTTCACTGATTATTTCAATTATTTGCCCATTATTTTCATCTCTGTCAATCATAAGAGATTGACTGATTCTATTAGGGTTCAAATTATATTTTTTCTTCCGACATTGATACTTCTCTGTGATTCTCTACCTATTTTCCTTATTTTGTGACGCCTAATGGTACTACTTGCCTTAATTAGATTATTAGTTTGATTTCTGGGATTTAATTGACTTCTATACGATATGTGATTGATTTATTTACCTTATTTAAATCCCAATCTAAGTTGTTAACTGCTTCTCCCCAAATTAGGGGGAGTTTCCCAGATTCTTTTGAAATATTTGTCCAAATTTAGCCCCCAATGAAGTGGTCGATTGTATTTGCTTGCCTTATTTGTGAACTCTAATTTTCTTACCTTAATTGTTTTACTCTCCTAAGTGCTATATAAACTCTCATTCTGATTTCTTTAAACAGACGAACACACTCATAAAGTTACACTCACACGTACAAACTCTTGCTCTTATTCATGCACTCTCTATTCCAAATCTTTCTGTTACTTGTGTTTGCTGCACTGTCTAGACCGCTGAAAGCCAAGGCTAGACTATTGGATTCTACATACTTTCATCTTTCTTTTTGCTATCCCTTAAATGGTATGTCTCTACTCCTATTATCATTCAATATGCTATGAAGTTAAACCTATTTGCTTTCTTGTTTATTGGTCTCTATCAGAATTACTACTTCTGTGTAGTTAAACCCATATCTTTCCTGTTTATTGATTTTAATTAGCATGACTACTTCTGTGTAGTTAGACCTATGTATTTCCTATTTATTGCTCTTAATCAGCATGACTACTTATGTTTCTATGTCCTGTTCAGTGTTATGTAATCTGGTTGTTATCATATGCAATTAAACCTATGTGCTTCCTGTTTATGGTTCTTAATCAGCATGTTTATCTCTGTTGCTATGTCCTATTCAGTGTTATGTAATCTGGCTGTTATAAGATGTCAACGCCTCTGCCTGCTTTATGTTTCTATTAACTAGCATGCCCTTAACTCTAGTGAATTTATCTTGTCCAATAAGGAAGTAGGGTTCATACACTCTAGGATGTTCCTATTTAATATAGGATAGTGGTCTACTGGTCTCCCAACTAGAATGCTTTCATTACTGTCCTGTTTATGTGTTCACCCTAACAAGTCCTGATTAATGATTTCTTTGCTCTCAATCCCCGCTACTTTTTCTGTATAATTGTCTCAATAGTACTCTGACCCCAGCATGTTATTCCCAGTTTAATACATGTTCACATGCTCACTTAGTAACTGCTAATGAATTAAGCCTACTTAGGCAATGTGAAACCCTGTTTGGTTTGATTGTAACATTGTTATGTATGTTATTTGACTACTAGAGTCCATGACTGAACTCCATCTGTCAAATGTGGTTCTTCTTATAGTTCTTGTAATCTCGTAATCTGTTTTGTGCACTTTTCAAATTAAAAAAAAAAATGTTTTTCATAAAACTATCTCCTACTTTCATATACTATTTTCAACTCCTTCTCTTAGAATATCTAGGGTCTTGGCCCTCCAGTGTGAGCACCATCTATGTGTCAATGAGACTCCTCCGAACTCTGACACATTGGGGCTGGCTTTTTCAAACTTTTTTACAAAAACTCTTCTTTAGGTTCTGGTGTGAGCATTGCCCGGGGTCCTTGAGGCCCTTGGGAATTTTGACACACTAGACACCTAGTTGTGTTATTATGGACTACTGGTACACATCAGACTTGATTGAAGTCCTGGCTTCAAAGTTTACCTTTGGGCCCTTCAAGACTCTCTATATTATAGTGATTTCTATTACGTTAATAAAATTGTTGAAAATCACATTTATTTGACACTTTCAATGAATTGATGTTTATTATTACCACTTTTCTCTCGTATCTTTATCCATACAACATTACTATTGTCTATCTTGATGAACCGGAAACTGTTATATGTAATGAGACAACGAAACAAAAGGGTAGTGATTCAGAAGAAGAGGGTTTGATACCCGAGGAAATTGTCAGAGAAGTAGAGGATTTTGAGAACAAGCCTAAGTCCAATCTGGACGAAACTGATATAATCAACTTGGGAGATTCTAAAACCATCGAGGAGACCCGCATTAACATTCATTTATCACCTTCCGAGAAAGTGGAGTACACTCAGTTCTTGAGAGAGTATGAGGACATCTTTGCATGGTCATATGACAGCATGACCGGATTAAGTACATCCATTTTGGCTCACAAGTTCCCCACAAACCCAATGTGTCCACCAATGAAGCAGAAACTCAGGAAATTCAAGCCCGATATGAGCCTGAAAATCAAAGAGAAGGTTACTAAGCAGATCAAAGCCAAGGTCCTTAGGGTAGTTGAATGTCCAACTTGGCTAGCCAACATTGTGCAAGTTCCAAAGAAGGATGCGAAAGTTAGAGCCTGTGTCGATTATCGGGATCTCAACAGAGCCAACCCAAAGGATTATTTCCCGCTTCCAAGCATACACATCTTAATCGACAATTGTGCTAAGCATTAACACCAGTCCTTTGTAGATTGTTTTGCTGGTTACCATCAGATCTGGATGGATGAGGAGCACGCTAAGACACCATGGGGGTGTACTTTTACAAGATGATGTCGTTCGTCCTAAAAAATGTTAGGGCCACCTACATGAGGTTCATGACTACTATTTTTCATGACATGATACATAAGAAGATAAATATGTACGTGGATGATGTCATCATTAAATCCAAGAAGGATACAGATCATATAGAACACTTAAGGAAATTCTTCAACAGACTGCGGAAGTACAACCTGAAATTAACCCCACAAAGTGTGCATTTGGCGTTCCTGTCGGGAAGTTATTAGGATTCATCGTCAGCCACCGGGGAATCGAATAAGATCCATCAAAGGAAAAAGCCATCGAGGAGTTACCTCCGCCAAAGAGTAAGAAAGACATGATGAGTTTTTTGGGGCGGCTTAATTACATTAGTCGTTTCATAGCCTAGTCTACGGTAATATGTGAGCCAGTTTTAAAGATGTTGAAGAAAGACGCTGCGACTAGTTGGATCGAAGATTGTCAAAAGGCTTTTGACAAAATCAAGGAGGACTTATCAACACCACTAGTCTTGGTCCCGCCAGATCCAGGTAGACCACTGCTACTCTACCGTGCAATGCTAGACGGAGCTTTCAACTGCGTTCTGGGGCAGCACGACGAGACATGGAGAAAAGATCAAACCATCTACTACCTTAGCAAGATGTTTACACCTTATGAGGCACGATACTCTCTGTTGGAACGTACTTGTTGCGCTTTGACCTGGATAGCTCAAAAGCCGAGGCATTACTTCTGTACTTATACAACATATCTCATATCGAGAATGATCCCTTGAAGTACATCTTTCAGAAGACCCTGCCCACAGGCAAGCTGGCTAAATTGAAAATCTTGTTGAGTGAATTCGACACTGTGTATGTAGCTTAGAAAGCAGTCAAGAGACAGGCACTAGCAGACCACCTTGCTGAAAACCCTATGGGAGGAGAATACGAACCCTTGAAAACGTATTTTCCCGATTAAGAGGTATCATTCATAGGGGAAGACATTATTGAATCCTACGATGGATGGAGACTGTTCTTTGACGGAGTGGCAAACTTCAAAGGATTCGGCATTGGATCCGTCTTGATATCGGAGACTGGACAACATTATCCAGTATCTGTGAAACTCAGATTCCCCTGCACCAACAACGTGTTAGAATATGAATCTTGCATATTAAAACTCAACATGGCGGTTGACATGAACATTCAGGAACTGCTAGTAATCGGCGATTTAGATTTACTTGTGCACCAGGTACAAGGAGAATGGGCTAACAAGAATTCTATGATATTTCCATATCTGCACCATGTGCAGGAATTGAAGAAAAGATTCATAAAGATAGAGTTTCGGCATGTTCCTAGGATTCAAATTGAGTTTGCCGATGCACTGGCCACTTTGTCATCAATGATACATCAGCCGAACAAGAACTTCATCGATCCTATCCCAGTAAGAATCCATAATCAGCTGGCATATTGTGCTCATGTTGAATAAGAAATAGCTGGGAAGCCTTGGTTCCACGATATCAAAGAATATTTGGCAAAAAAAGGGTACCCGGAGCATGCAAACCATACTAAAAAATGCACTCTTCGGAGATTGTCCAATCATTTCTTCCACAGTGGAGGAACCCTATATATAAGAACTCCTGATCTAGAATTGTTGAGGTGTGTCGACATAAAAGAAGCTTCTATGTTTCTTGAGGAGATACATGATGGGACCTGCAGCCTACATATGAATGGATTTATCTTAGCCAAGAAGATACTTAGGGCCGACTATTTCCGGATGACCATGGAAACATATTGCATCTGGTATGTTCAGAAATTCTACCAATATCAGATACATGCAGACATGATACGAGTGCCGCCGAACGAGCTTACTGCAACAAGCTCACCTTAGCCCTTTGCCGTCTGGGGAATGGAAGCCATTAGTCCAATCGAGCCCGCCGCCTCAAACATGCACCAGTTAATTTTAGTGGACACCAATTACTTCACTAAATGGTTTGAAGCTGCACCTTACAAAGCTGTGACTAAGAAAGTCGTTGCGGACTTTGTTCGCGACCGGATTGTTTGTTGGTTTGAGGTTACAGTATTCATCATCAATGACAATGCTGCCAATCTCAACAGTTATCTGATAAAAGCCATGTGTGAGACTGTCAAAATCAGCACACAAATTCTACAACATATAGACCTCAAATGAATGGGGCTGTAGAAGCCGCCAACAAAAATATCAAGAAGATACTAAGGAAAATGGTAGAAAATCACAAACAATGACATGAGAAGGTATCGTTCGCTCTATTGGGCTACCGTACCACAACCCGCACATCAACCGGGGTAATTCATTACTTGCTGGTTTATGTTACTAAAGTTGTTATTCCCGCTGAAGTGGAGATTCCTTCCTTGAGAATCATACAAGAAGGTTAGCTCAAGGACGCAGAATGCATAAAGAGCCGTTATGAAAAGCTAGCCCTCATAGACGGAAAAAGGATGAATGCCGTATGTCACATACAACTTTATCAGAACATAATGTCCAGAGCTTTCAACAAAAGAGTCAAGTTGAGACAGTTCACACCAGGGCAGTTGGTGCTGAAGAAGATCTTCCCACATCAAGATGAAGCCAAAAGGAAATTCTCTCCCAACTGTCAAGGTCCTTACATGGTTCATAGAGTACTGACAGGAGGAGCCCTGATACTCACAGAAATGGACAGAGAAATCTAGCCAAAGCCGATCAATTCAGATGCAGTCAAGCGATACAATGTGTAAATTATCTACGTTTTCCTCATATGATGTAAATTGAACTATGCTCGACCGGATTCCCATTTAAGAGGGGATACGTATGCATCCATGTGGGTTCGATCACAATTCAATAAAATTTCTATTTTCCTCATAATTAGAAACTGGGGTAGAATTTTGAGGAGGACCCTAAAAATTCCGAAGCATGTTCAACCAATCGCAATATATAGAGCAGCTAAAAATGTTGTCTAGTTATCTGGGGTAGAATTTTAAGGAAGACCCTCAAAATTCTATGGCATAAGAAGTTGCAATGTCTCTGATCATGTCACAGTCAGTGGTTCAACTAACTGATTTCTAAACTATATTTTACTATGTCTTGTAAAACTATGCATGCATGCTTTTGAAATAAACTCTTTTTAGCAAATGTTGCCCCAATAATTTGAACAGGATCTTCAGACAGAGCGAAGCAAATCAAGCAAGCCGACGGAGGCACGAACGTCCTCACCCCTACAGAACTCACAATTTTTCTTTGAATGCAGGAACAAGGAATGTGCACACCTTAGAATCACAACCTTCATGACAACAAAGATACCGAACTCACTTCAACCTAAGAAATACTCTTCTATAATTACTGATTGCATGAGACTAAGTTATGTCTCAATCTTGCATGATTCTAAGACTTGCCTCCACATTTGCATGAGGCTAAGCTCTGCCTCCCTATCTGCATAAGGCTAAGCATTGCCTTCACTTTGCATGGGACTAAGCCCTGTCCTGAATCTTGCATGAGGCTAAGCCCAGCATCTCTATTTGCATAAGGCTAAGCATTACCTTCACTTTGCATGGGACTAAGACCTATCTCGAATCTTGCATGAGGCTAAACCCTGCCTCCGTATCTGCATAAGGCTAAGCACTGCTTTCACTTTTCATGGGACTAAGCCCTGTCTCGAATCCTGCATGAGGCTAAACACTGCCTGCGTATCTGCATAAGGCTAAGCATTGCCTTCACTTTGCATGGAACTAAGACCTGCCCCGAATCTTGCGTGAGGCTAAGCCCTGCCTCTCTATTTGCATAAGGCTAAGCATTTCCTTCTATTTGCATGAGACTAAGCTCTATCTAAAATTTTGCATGAGGCTAAGTCTTGCCTCTTTATTTGCATAAGTCTAAGCACTGCCTTTACTTTGCATGGGACTAAGCACTGTCCCGAACCTCGCACGAGACTAAGCACTGTCACTCTGGCATTATGTATTCTTTTCTATCGGGCTAAGCTCTGCCCTCAACTTCATACAAGACTAAGCCTTGTCTTGTTGCTTCTAGCATCATGTCTTTGCACCTCATGGCCTGAATATCACCAATTTTTCCGAAGGCGTCATAGTCTTAAGGCACCATCCTCATAGCCGGAAGACATCATGCCATGGCCTGAGGATCTCTCAAGCTTGTATATCATTATTCAAAGGCGTCATGGTTCGGAGGAACCCATTTTTATGGCCCGAGAACATCATTTCATGGCCTGCGAATCCCTCACCACACAATTCATGGCCTGGGACATCATGGTCTAAGGACGTCATCCTCAATCGTCCAAAGACAATTCTCATGGTCTGAAGGGAATTTGCATCATGTTTAAATTTATGCAAAGATATATGCTTGTAATACATATTTTATTTGCAGGTAACCCGATGAGCAAATGTTACCTCAGCAGGAGCAATCTGGCGCCAGTTCTTTCACACCATTTCAAACCTGACCACCCACCATAACTATTTCACCTATTCCAAAACCTTGTGTCCGTTCTTGTGAACTTCATCGGTTATTTTGCCAATGAATCCAGACCTACACCCAAGCTAATTCCTGTAAAACCTGGGATTTGTAGGTAGATCAAAAATTGGAGTGCGGCATATGTCTCCCAAATCACCCTACTCGGTCAAAATTGTCCATCATATATTTACCTCACAACTCTTTCATCCTTCCCAGGTAAAGAGGGGCAGCTGCTGATACCCATTTTTTTCCCTATATTAAAATCAAATTAGGAGAGTAAGAAGGTAAACCCTAATTTAGGAAAAAACAAATATTAACAGAATATTCAAAAACAAGTAGCACACGATGAATAGATACACAAATAGTACTAAAATCAGAGAATCGAACTACTTAAGAAAAATCTGAAAACCCTAATTGTAGGGTAAGACAAATATTGACAGAAATAAAATAAAAACTAGCCATAGTAGGATATCGGGTGAATATGGACATAATAATACCTAAAATCAGAGGATCAAACCTATTTTTGTTAGATTAAAAGAGATCTTAAAACCCTAATTTAGGGTAAGTACGAATCAACAGAAGATATAGAAATTTTCGTACTTACAATAGGGCACATGATAAATATAGATAGAATAATCAAAAAAGTCAAGGATCTGAACCGATTTTGGTTCGATTATTATGAGATCTACTTGCCATGTTTAGGCAAGCAGTATATAAAAAGATCCAGTACCAAAGAGAGGCCATATATAGCATAGGGTAGCCATAGAATCCCATATCGTGTGAGATTAGGAGAGATTTTATGGGAGGCGGCGGCAGGGTTCTTAGGAGGGAGAAGGGAGGTGTGATTTGATGGCGGAGGACGGTAGGAGGTGATTAGGGTTAGGGGGTTTGGGTTGTAATTAAAAGGGAGGGTGTTGATAGCCAATTTTTCCCTGTATTATTTTCAAAATGCATATATATCTTCAAAACAATGCATGAGCATCAATTAATATTTTTCCCATAATTTCTGCATTTTTAAGGATTTTTAATTAATTTCTCCCAGTATTTTTATAATATAAATAATCACTAACTACATCACAAATGGGTTTATAATAATTTTATGAATTAATTTTGTCATTATATTTATGCCAAGCTTTAATTAGTTCATGAATAGCCATATTTATATTTTTGGGTTACAATTGCAATAACTTTGCAATAATAGCCCATGTGTACATAATTATCTTATTTCACAAGAGAATAGCTTTTTTATAATATTAAAAAATTATCTTAGATCATTTTTATGCATGAAAATCATTTTCTATAATGTATTAACTATTTTTACAAATTATTTATCAAATTAATTGGGTATTTAATAAATAGCCTATTTTAGTTTTTGATTTAATTTCGGACCTAACCCAAAACACTACCCCGACCCAATTAAAATACACATAAGACCAATTCCTATCTAACCCACCGAACTACCGGATCAAACCCTGGCCGTTGATCTCAGAGATCAACGGTCTAGGATAATGTTACCATTTTAATTAACGCCAACCCCTAAACCCTAGCCATTCTTCCATTTCCGCCATCCCCGTTTCCCTTCCCTCCTCAAATCTCTCAAGCTCTCCCCTAACCTTGCCGCCGTCACCGAAAAACCCCGGCTCCATGAGATTTCCTTGTGATTTCAGGCCCCTGTCGGCCTCCTTCCTCCTCTAGTGGTTCGATTTTGTTGTTCTATGAAGGAATCTTGAAGAGATGCAACTCAGATTTGTTCAAAACCTTTCATGAACCTACTTATGGTCATCTCCGTTTGTGAGTATATTATCTTCATTTTTATGGCTCGAATCTCTGGTTCCAAACCAGATTTCCTTTCATCTCGGTCATTTTTCAAAACCCTAATCTCTTTCTACGTGGGTCTGTTCAGATCCTTGTAGTTCTGAGATGATTTTAAGTATTATTTGATATTTTTCTTTTAAAACCTTCTATTTTTAAGTGTTTAATCTTGATTTTCCTTACTTGTTTGACTGATTTTTATGTCTATGATTTAAACCCTAGGTTTTGTTCTTATTTCACTGATTATTTAAATTATTTTCTCGTTATTTTTCATCTCTGTCAGTCAGAAGAGATTGGCTGACTCTATTAGGTTTCAAATTATATTTTTTCTTCCGAGATTGATACTTCTCTGTGATTCTCAAACTATTTTCCTTATTTTGTGACGCCTAATGGTACTACTTGCCTTAATTAGATTATTAGTCTGATTTATGGGATTTAATTGACTTCTATACGATATGTGATTGATTTATTTACCTTATTTGAATCCCAATTTAGGGGGAGTTTACCATATTCTTTTGAATTATTTGGACAAATTTAGCCCCCGATTAACTGGTCGATTGTATTTGCTTGCCTTCTATATGAAGTCTAATTTTCATACCTCAATTGTTTTACTCTGCTAAGTGCTTTAAAAATTCTTATTCTGATTTCTTTAAACAGACGAATGCACTCATAAAGTTACACACACACGTACAAACTCTTGCTCTTATTCATGCACTCTCTATTGCAAATGTTTCCGCTACTTGTGTTTGCTGCACTGTCTAGCCCGCTGAATACGAAGGCTAGACTATTGGATTCTACATACTTTCATCTTTCTGTTTGTTATCTCATAACTGGTATGTCTCCACTCCTATTATCATTCAATATGCTATGAAGTTAAACCTATTTTCTTTCTTGTTTATTGGTCTCAATCAGAATTACTACTTCTGTGCAGTTAAACCCATATCTTTCCTGTTTATTGATCTTAATTAGCATGACTACTTTTGTGTAGTTAGACCTATGTCTTTCCTGTTTATTGCTCTTAATCAGCATGACTACTTATGTTTCTATGTCCTATTTAGTGTTATGTAATCTTGCTGTTATCATATGCAATTAAACATATGTGCTTCCTGTTTATTGTTCTTAATCAGCATGTGTATCTTTGTTGCCATGTCCTATTCAGTGTTACGTAATCTGGCTGTTATAAGATGTCAACTCCTCTGCCTGCTTTGTGTTTCTATTAACTAGCATGCCTTTAACTCTTATGATTTTGTCTTGTCCAATATGGAAGTAGGGTTGATACACTCTATCATGTTCCTATTTAATCTAGGATAGTGGTCTACTGGTCTTCCAACTAGAATTCTTTCATTCATGTACTGTTTATGTGTTCACCCTAACAAGTCCTGATTAACGATATCTCTGGTCTCAATCCCTGCTACCTTTTCTGTATAATTTTCTGATTAGTACTCTGACCCCAGCATGTTATTCCTTGTTTAATACATGTTCACATGCTCACATTGTAAATGGTAATGAATTAAGCCTACTTAGGCAATGTGAAACCCTGTTTGGTTTGATTGTGACTCTGTTATGTATGTTATTTTACTACAGGAGTCCATGACTGAACTCCATCTGTCAAATGTGGTTCTGCTTGTAGTTCTTGTAATCTGGTAATCTGTTTTATCCACCTTTAAAATTCAAAAAAATGTTTTTCATAAAACTATCTCCTAATTTCATATACTATTTTCAAATGCTTCTTTTAGAATATCTAGGGTCCTTCCCCTCCAGTGTGAGCACCGCCTATGAGTCCATGAGACACCTCCGATCTCTGACACATTGGGGCTGGCTTTTCAAAACTTTTTTACAAAAACTGATCTTTAGGTTCTGGTGTGAGCATTGCCCGGGGCCCTTGAGGCCTTTGGGAACTTTGACACACCAGAAGCCTAGTTGTGTTATTATGGATTAATGGTATACATCAGACTTGATTGAAGGCCTGGCTTCCAGCTTTACCTTTGGGCCTGTCAAGGCTCCCTATAGTATAGTGATTTCTATTACTTAATTAATTGATACTGTTCTGTAATAATAATCTTTGTAAACAGATATTGGGTTATTAGTAAAATATGGGGGTATTTTATACATCTTTTATCATATCCAGGTAGAAACCATGCCCATAGGCTATTGTGATCATATTTATTTGCATTAGAAACCATGTTCATAGGGTTTATCCCATTATATTGAATTTTCATCCTAGAAATCTTGCTTCTAGGCCGTTTGTCCATTCTGCATTAATAATCATGTTTTCAAAACATCCATGCGTGCATTAAAATCATGCTTCTAGGAATTTCCTTGTTGAATTAACCGGGAAGCTGGGTAACCCTTTATTCGCTTAGACAACATGCCTATAGGAAGAACATATATAAAAATAAGTTTCAGCACATAACCATCATGCCTATAAGGAATAAGTATAAAAACCGTTTCAACACTTAGATATCATGCTTGTAGAGATAAATATGTAAAATCAATTTCTGTGTTTATATGTCACGAAGTAATATTTATGATCACTTTTCAGCACATGGACAGCATGCCTATAGGTTCTAAGCAGATAAAATCTACATGTTAAAAATTAATCATTGGTTTATAAGTATGGTTTGATTAACGTTTAGATACCATGTCTATAGGATACTACCCGGTTATCACCTAGGCAAGAATGTATGTTAATTAAGGTTCTAAAGTTTAAAATTGTGTTTGTTTGACTGCTTATAAATGTGCCCAGATTCAGTAAGTGATAAAAGACCATTAGGCAAACATTTAGGTGCACACTGCCTTGCCTTAATTAAAATGCTGCATATTCTGTTTTGTGCTCATCTAGATATCCTACTACAAGACCTTTAAATAGTTTAAACCGCTTTGTCTGAATAGGCATGCAATTGTTTTTTTATTTTTGGAGGTAAATGTGAACCCCCTTAACTGCTCTTTATGTGATAGTCCAATTTGCTTTTGTTTGGCGCCTAGTTTTTCTCCTTTTAAGCACCATAATCGAGTTTAGAACCACCTTAATAGAGGTCCTAAACACCTCCAGGGCCATAGTTAAGGGACGGGTAATGCACGCACATGGTACGTATTTGATGCTATTAGAACGTTTAGATAATAATTAAGGGGAGAGTAATTAGGTAGTAAAGGATATGATGACCTATGCGCTAATGCTACACGTAACACCTCTATTTGAGGAAGGTTACCGAGTATTGCATAGAAGTGATCCTATAGGCTAATAAACCTAGGACCCTGCTTTACTCCAGTTTTAAATGTTCTCTATTTGTTTAAGTTGCTTTATGACTAATTCGCCTAAATTGAGTTTGGTCGAGCCCCACCTTTGTGGACCTCGAGGGGTGCCCAACACCTTCCCCTCAAGGTAATTTCGAGCCCTTACCCATTCTCTGGTAATGTAAACTGGTTTATGATTTATTTGCTTTTAGATGCCCTAACGCACCTTAAATCCGTTAGGTGGAGACTCTTCAAATTCCATACCTCTTCCCAAAAAGAAATGGGTTGTCCCAAAAAATGTCAAAACCCGGGCTCCGCGAGGAAAAAGGGGGTGCGACATCATCGCGACTCTGCTTCGGATATTTAGGCTCTTACCATGACAAACTTGTTTAAGTGAATTAGTCTGAAGCGTGATTTATCTTGTTAATACATGCACCTTTTCCCTTTCCCCTTTACGTGAATTTGATTTTCTATTTTCGATCAATTATGATTTCCTTTACTACAAAACTGAATTTTCTCCTTGTTTTCTTTCTTAAATGTCTTTCAATTATTAAATACCGTATTTAGTATTTTCTAACGTGCAAATACGTGAAAACATGCTATTTACCGTTGCATAAATCATGCTCGACATCATATTCCACTCATGCGTAATCAATCCCATAGTAACACTTGATGAGTGTTTGCGCTCTTGCTATATATCACCCTTTAAATTTGGAAAGGCTTATTTGCGGTAAAACTAGTCGGTCAGCGGTGCAATCGACGGTTTCGTGCCTTCCCCCTCAAGTTATCCGCTTTAGGGTACCAGTCTAGACCCCTATAGCAACCTTACTCTGGTTATAACTGTACATGCATCATGGTCAAACCTAGCCGGGTTAATATGTTGTCCACATAACTACCCTTTAAGACAAACCTTGTCCAAAAGTCCACCGGGGTTTCCATAATCCCAACAGACGCAACCACATTTTGGAGAACCAAATGCCAATATACTAATCATGGATGTATAAATAGTCAAATCAGGAGGGGGAAAAGGGCCTAACCTTATTTGTTTTGCAGAAAATGAGGCACGAGGTACCTAGGTTCGGCATGGTTCGTAATATACCACCACTACTACTGGATTGGTGGGAAGATCTTTCCTCAAGTGACAAGAAACATGTGAAGAAGGTTCTGGGAAATTTGCCTTCTCCGTTAGACATCCAGCCAAACAACATGTTGAGTGAGGCTGCAACCATGTTCTGGGATAGTGAAAGCTCTGTGTTTCGCTTTGGGAACATAGAAATGGCCCCGCTCCTAGAAGCAATAGGAGGCTTTGCTGGGCTAACTTTGGACAACCCTGGTTTATTGGTACTGAAAATCGCACTGGTAGGGGATTCCTAAAGATGATGGGTCTAAAAAAGAACGCTAATTTGGACTGCTTAAAGAAATCTTATGTACCCTTTGACTACTTGTATGAACGATATAGTCATAGCAAGTCCTACCGTATTCTCCATTATGATTTCTCTATCACTTCCTTGGGTCATATTCACTGTAGAGTTTTTGTGTTCGTTGTATACTTCCTGGGTATAATAGTGTTCCCAATGAAAGGGGACAGAATTCACACCAGACTGGCTATGGTAGCCAAACTTTAATGGAAGGAATCGAGGGGCAAACATACACCATAGTCCCTATGATCATAGCTGACATCTACCGGGCTTTAGACCTCTGCCAGAAGGGGTTCAAACATTTCAAAGGTTGCAATCTGTTGTTGTAGCTTTGGTTATTAGAGCATCTCCAAAAGGGTCAATATCGTCAAGAGTTTCCACGAAGGGCGTGGAATGATCACATAGACTTATATCACCCTAAGAGGATGAGTTATATCCTGGGCAGGTTTGCTCAACCAGAAATTGCTTAGGAATAGGTAGAGTTCTTCGACAATTTGACTGAGGATTGGGTTCGGTGGATGTTTGAATGGTTCCCTACTTACGAGTTCATCATCAGGTCTAGGGACGCTCCTCGCTCAGTGTTGATTGGTTCAAGGGGAATATACCCTTATATACCCATCAGGGTTAAGAGAAACATGCAGGAAGCAGATCATACCGCGGGTTGCGAAGATGAGTCATTTCCGGGCGGATTTTCAGGATGATGACATCCCTTACAAGTGTCAAGCTCATCATATTTGGCACTCCAAGATTATTGTGGAGAAGGACACCGTGGAGCAAAACAGGTATCATGCGGTACATGCACCCTTTTACCCCGTATTGTTGGAGGACAGCCTAGCTGGGATAGTCAAGCAAGGAATCGGCCGAGGAAACAGGGTCATAGACGAAGATGCTGAGAACCAAGTAAAATAAAACAAATTGCGCAAGAGGATTCATTACTCCCAGGCCGGACATCAGAAGATACATGAGACAAACATGAGATTGATCAATGAATGGAGGGAAATGGCTATTACCTCCAATGAAAGGGTCGAATATCTGGAGTAAAGTTTGATGGAGCTGGAAGAAAAGATAAAAAAGAGGGTTGCCGACTGCCAGAGTGCTGAAGGAAGCGAGGGAGGACATCTAGCTAGAGTTTACCTACTATTGGACCTGTGCGAACTGAGGAACTTGACCGATGGAGTTAGTAAGGTCAAGCCTGGGAAGGTCCTTCTGGGACCAAGTATATTAGATTTATTTGCTTTTCCAAATGTAATAAGGCCAAGTGCCAGTAGTGACTTATCTTTTATTATCTTGGTGTTGTTTTGGATTTATCTGTTTTAACATTAACGAAATGAGGCAGTTATTGGCATTTAAGTTCTCCAAATCAACTTGTCGCTTGGCCTACCTCGGGCACAACGAGGCTCCCAAATTAGGACACGAATTTAGATTTCTGCAATATGTGTTTAAATACTACAAATATTCTTTTCAGAACTCTTACTGACTTGACTACCTTTTTTTGTTCTTATTTCTTTTGATTATTCCCATTCCCCAAAGGTTGGTTTTCGCATACTGGCATCATCAACTTATCATACTAGATCTAGGGGCCCTCCACCTTCTCCTCCTCCTAGTCCACCAAAAGGCAAAGGAAAAGCAAAAATGGATGATTTGAACGACACCAGAAAAGAGAACAATGCACATGTTGAAAATGTGGAAGCTTCCGATTGTCGGGGTACTAAGACCCCAAATGATGCGGTTTCACAGCTTGAACAGAAAATACTAGAACTTCAGGGTGAGCTCGAGCAGGTCCAAAGCTTAGCGAGCCTCTCCCTCACACTCAATATCCCAGACGTCAACCACTCAAACACCCAGAACCCCGTACCACCTCAAAACACACCTAACAAATGCCCACAAAATCCTTTCGCTCCTCACCATTATACAACCACACCATAGAATCAAACTATCCCTCCACAATATCAGCAAAACACTCCCATACTCCCCGAAATACCCCGCAAATTATTTCTGAACCCCAAAACTCCACCAATGATCTTCATTATACCCAAACTCCCGGTTACCAAAACAATCCTATATACATGGAAACCTTACCTCACTTCACTCAACCCATATCCTATACACCAGAATCCATTGAGAAGGACCTGCTCATTAATAAAATGGCGGAGGAGCTCAAGAAGTTGACAAGTCGGGTTCAGGGAGTCGAAAGAGGTAAAGCATAGAAGGTCTGATTTATGAAGATCTATGCATACAACCAGATGTGGAAATACTGGAGGGTAACAAACGTCCCAAGTCCAAAATGTTTGACAGAACTGGTAATTCCAAGGTTCATCTGAGAACTTATTGTGACAAGCTCGTGGGGGTTGGAAAAGATGAAAGGGTCCGAATGAAGCTCTTCTTGAAGAGTCTTATCGGAGATGCCCTGTCCTGGTACATAAGCCAGAATCCTAAGAAATGGGCCAATTGGGTGAGCATGGCGTCCGACTTCATGGACAAGTTCAAATTTAATACGGAGAATGTGTTGGATGTCTTCTATATCCAGGACATAAAGAAGAAGCCAACTGAGACCTTCCGCGAGTATGCTACTTGGTGAAGGTCAGAAGCAGCTAAGGTCAGACCATCATTCGACGAGGAACAGATGAGCTAGTTCTTTGTCAGGGCACAGGATCTA
The DNA here is from genome assembly GCA_005239525.1 of Nicotiana knightiana. Taxonomy (NCBI): domain Eukaryota; kingdom Viridiplantae; phylum Streptophyta; class Magnoliopsida; order Solanales; family Solanaceae; genus Nicotiana; species Nicotiana knightiana. Next base: position 64,838 of record ML435596.1, read on the forward strand.
CAGTACTATGAAAGATTGATGGTTATTGAGAACCATAAATTTTTTGATATCGTCAAACTCGGAGAAAGGATTGAAGAGGGTATTAAAAGCGGTATGGTGACAAGTTTTGAGGCGCTGTAAGCCATGAACAAAGCACTGCGATCAGGTGGTATATCAAAGAAGAAGGATGTGGGAACAATAATGGTTGCCCAAGGACCCAAAACTCCATTTTTATATTAGACCTCTCCACTCGCATACCAAACACCTCCACCCACATACCAACCATCACCTCCCAAATACTCCCAACCAGCTGCTACTTACGATATATATAATTCCCAACCGTCTTACTTCCAATCTCCTCCAACTCGTTCTAACTACCCGAGACCCCGACCTAACTTCAATCGCAAACCACCCAAACAATACACCGCCATTGCTGAACCAATTGACCAATTGTATGAAAGGTTGAAGGCTACTGGTTACGTCACCCCTACTCTTGGTGTGTCCATGGAGAATTCATTCCAATGGGTCAATCAAAATAAAAGCTTTGCATATCATTCCGGTATGAAAGGGCACACCATTGACGAATGCCGGACATTGAAGGATAAGATCCAGACCTTGATTGATAATAAGGTCATCCAGGCGAAGGAAGCTACACCCAGCGTCCGCAACAATCCTCTTCCAGATCATAGGGGTGAAGGGATCAATGTGATCCAAACGGATGAAGAAAGGGATCCCGAGGGATCAATTGGACTTATCAAAGAGGGTGACGACCCTAAGAAACCCGCAGTCATGCTCAATCCTATTGTGGTATAGATACAACAACCAGTTGAGGTTGAAGTAACAACATCGATTCCATTTGAGGTTAAGGTAGCACCACCCGTATGCGCAGATGTTCCATTTAAGGTGGAAGTAACCACACCTTTCACAGTGACGATATCAACCACACCGCCCTTCAGTACCAATGTTCTACCCTGGGATTATACGGCGGAAGCTAGAAGAAAAGGAAAGACAAAAATGGAAGAATCTGGCGCCGCATAAGGGATGACCAGAACATGCAGGGTTTATACGCCAGAGCATTTAGGAGAATCTAGTAAGCAGGCCTCTAGCAAACTGCCCATTATTGAATCCGGCCCAGATGACCTCTGGAGGAAGGAACATGCAAGGGAGTACTCTGTCGTTGATCATTTGAACAATACTTCGCCTAGATATCTATCCCGTAGCTGCTACAAAATTCAGAAGCACACATGAATGCTTTATTAAATGTGTTGAGTGAAGCATATGTACCCAACAACATCACCGGTGGAGAAATGGCCAATATGGTAGGGAAACTGCTGGAAAGCCACAATATCACCTTTCACGAGGACGAGGTGCCACCTGAAAGTTTGAATCACAACATGGCACTGCACATTACAGTCAATGTGAGGACAAGTTCATTGCCAGAGTTCTGATCGACGGAGGATCCAGCCTTAACATTTGCCCATTGACAATGTTGAAGAGGTTGGGCATGGGCCTGCATGAGATACGAGAGGGAACTATGAACGTAAAAGCATTCGATGGGTCGCAAAGGGCTACTATCTGAGAAACTAATCTCTATCTACAGATGGGGTCTACATTGTTTGATATCGAGTTTCATGTACTGGATATATCTGCATCCTATAATTTGTTGTTGGGAAAACCATGGATACATGCTGCTGGGGCTGTAGCATCAACGTTACATCAGGTCATGAAGTTTGAGTGGAATCACGAGGATTATCCATGGAGATGGGAGCAACCCCATTTACACTAGTCAGACCATCCCGGTGGTTGAAAACAGAAGAAGGTTAGGTGGAGAAATCTACCATCGTATTGAACGGGTGAACGCAATTGAGAAGGATAATTTGTGGAGTAGCAAGATATCAAGCATGCTATCATGGAAAGGATATGAGCTCGGCAAGGGGCTTGGTAAAAATCTCCAGTGCATCTCCAAGCCGATACAATCAAAGCGACATGGTACCACTTTTGGGCAAGGATGTTAGTACACCTGGCAGGAATTTCGAAACTTGTCACCACCGTGGCATGGTCCGTACTATCCACTTGAGCAGCCTGTGCCACACCCGAGTCAAACCTTCCATCAAGACGACATTATATGGGGATCAAAGGAGGAAAAAGCGTTTGCAGCATTAAGCAAGCTGTTCTTTGAGGATGATGACATAGACTGTTGCGTAATTTTTGAGGAGGAGGAGGTTGAGGAAGGCCCTACCATCCGAGATGTGGAGAGAAGAACATTCCTCAAGAATTGGATTGTTAAACCATCGATGGTCCGACGAGTCCCGGGGTAGCAAGGCTTAACAACATTGTTTATTTTTTTCTTTTTAGAAAAATGATTTTCCTGTTTCGCATTTTCGTTTTATACAATATTTTGATTTTCCAAAATCTTATTTAAATTGTTAAAAATCTCATTTTATTGACACTTTCAATGAATTGATGTTTATTACCACTTTTCTCTCGTATCTTTATCCATACAACTTTATTATTTCCTATCTTGGTGAACTGGCAACTGTGACATGTAATGAGACAACGCAACAAAAGGATATTGATTCAGAAGAAGAGGAGATAGCCGAGGAAATTGTCAGAGAAGTAGAGAATTCTGGGAACAAGCCTTAGTCCAACCTGGACGAAACAGAGATAATCAACTTGGGAGATTCTGAAACCATCAAGGAGACCAGTATCATCATTCATTTATCACCGTTAAAGAAATATGAGTACACTCAGGAAACTCAGGAAATTCAAGCCCGATATGAGCCTCAAAATCAAAGAGGAGGTTACTAAGAAAATCAAAGCCAAGGTCCTCAGGGTAGTTGAATACCCAACTTGGCTAGCCAACATTGTGCCAGTTCCGAAGAAGGATGGGAATGTTAGAGTCTGTGTCGATTAACGAGATCTCAAAAGAGCCAGCCCAAATGATAATTTCCCGCTTCTAAGTATACACATCTTAATCGGCAATTGTGCTAAGCATGAACTCCAGTCCTTTGTAGTTTGTTTTGCCGGTTACCGTCAGATCTGGATGGACGAGGAGGATGCTAAGAAAACTGCCTTCGTTACACCATGAGGGGTGTACTGCTACAAGATGATGTCGTTCGGCCTAAAGAATATTAGGGCCACCTACATGAGGGCCATGAGTACTATTTTTCATGACATGATACATAGGAGATAGACGTGTACGTGGATGATGTCATCATTAAATCCAAGAAGGCTACGGATCATATAGCAGACTTAAGGAAATTCTTTGACAGATAGCGGAAGTACAACCCGAAATTAAACTCCAAAAAGTGTGCATTCAGGGTTCCTGCTGGGAAGTTATTATGATTCATCGTCAGCCGCCGGGGAATAGAATTGGATCGATCAAAGGTAAAAGCCATCCATGAGTTACCACTGCCAAAGAGTAAGAAAGACGTGATGAATTTTTTGGGGCGGCTTAATTACATTAGCCTATTCATAGCCCAGTCTACGGTAATATGCGAGCTAATTTTCAAGATGTTGAAGAAGGACGCTGCGACTAGTTGGACCAAAGATTGTCAAAAGGTTTTTGAAAAAATCAAGGAGTACTTATCAACACCACCAGTGTTGGTCCCGTCAGAGTTAAGTAGACAAATGCTACTCTACCTTGCAATGCTAGACGGAGCTTTCGGCTGCGTTCTGCGGCAGCACAACGAGACATGGAGAAAAGAGCAAGCCATCTACTACCTGAGCAAGAAGTTTACACCTTATGAGACACGATACTCTCTGTTGGAACGTACCTGTTGCACGTTGACCTGGATAGCTCAAAAGCTGAGGCATTACTTCTGTGCTTATACAACGTATCTCATATCCAGAATGGATCCCTTGAAGTACATCTTTCAGAAGCCCATGCCCACTGGCAAGCTGGCTAAATGGAAAATCTTGTTGAGTGAATTCGATATTGTCTATGTAACTCAGAAAGTAGTCAAGGAACAGGCACTGGTAGACCACCTTACTGAAAACCCTGTGGGAGGAGAATACGAACCCTTGGAAATGTATTTTCCCGATGAAGAGGTATCATTCGTAGGAGAAGACATTACTGAATCCTACGATGGCTGGAGAATGTCTTTGACGGAGCGGCAACTTTAATGAAGTTGGCATTAGAGCCGTCTTGATATCAGAGACTAGCCAACATTATCCAGTATCTGTGAAACTTAGATTCCCCTGCACTAACAACATTGCGGTTGACATGAATATTCAGGAACTGCTAGTAATCGGCGATTCATATTTGCTTGTGCATCAAGTACAAGGTGAACGGGCTACCAAGAATTGCAAGATATTGCCATATCTGTACCATATGCAGGAATAGAAGAAAAGATTAACAAAGATAGAGTTTCAGCATGTTCCCAAGATTCAGAATAAGTTTGCCGATGCACTAGCCACTTTATCATCAATGATACAGCATCCAGATAGTAACTTCATCGATACTATCCTAGTAAGGATCAATAATCAGCCGGCATATTGTGCTCATGTTGAAGAAGAAATAGACGGGAAGCCTTGGTTCCACGATATCAAAGAATATTTGGCAAAAGGAGGGTACCCGGAGCATGCAAACCATACTCAGAAATGCACGCTTCGGAGATTGTCCAATAATTTCTTCCACAGTGGAGGAACCCTATGTAGAAGAACTCCTTATCTGGGACTGTAGAGGTGTGTCGACGCAAAAGAAGCTTCTAAGTTGCCTGAGGAGATACATGCCGGGACCTGCGACCCACATATGAATGGCTTTGTCTTGGCCAAGAAGATACTTAGGGCCGGGTATTTCTGGATGACCATGGAAAAAGATTGCATCCGGTATGCTTAGAAATGCTACCAATATCAGATACATGCAGACATGATACGAGTGTCGACGACCGAGCTTAATGCAACAAGCTCACCTTTGCCCTTTGCCGCCTGGGGAATGGACGTCATTAGTCCAATCGAGCATGCCGCCTCAAACGGACACCGGCTCATTTTAGTTGACATCGACTACTTCAGTAAATGGGTTGAAGATGCATATTACAAAGTTGTGACTAAGAATGTCGTTGCGGATTTTGTTCGCATCTGAGTTGTTTGTCGGTTTGGGGTTCCAAAATTCATGATCACTGACAACGCCGCCAATCTCAACAGTGATCTGACGAAAGCCATGTGAGAATTTCAAAATGAAGCACAAAAATTCTACAGCATATAGACCCCAAATGAATGGGGCTGTAGAAGCCGCCAACAAGAATATCAAGAAGATATTAAGGAAAATTGTAGAAAATCACAAACAATGGAATGCGAAGCTACTTTTAGCTCTACTGGGATACCGTACCACAGTCCGCACATCGACCAGGGTAACTCCCTAACTTGCTGGTTTATGGTACTGAAGCTGTTATTCCCGCTGAAGTGGAGATTCCTTCCTTGAGAATCATACAAGAAGCTTAGATCAAGGATGCATAATGCATAAAGAGCCGTTATGAAAAGCTAGCCCTCATAGATGGAAAAAGGATGAACGCCGTATGTCACATACAACTTTATCAGAACATAATGTCCAGAGCTTTCAACATAATAGTCAAGCTGAGGCAGTTCACACCGGGGCAGTTGGTGCTAAAGAAGATCTTCCGACATCAAGATGAAGCCAAAGGGAAATTCTTTCCCAACTGGAAAGGTCCTTATATCGTTCATAGAGTACTGACAGAAGGAGCCCTCGTACTCGTAGAAATGGACAGAGAAATCTGGCCAAAGCCGATCAATTCAGATGTAGTCAAGTGATACTATGTGTAAACTATCTATGTTTTCCTCATAGGATATAAATTTAACTACGCTCGACCTGATTCCCGTTTAAGAGGGGATACGTAGGCATCCCTGTGAGTTCGATCACAATTCAATAAAATTTCTATTTTCCCAACAATTAGAAACTGGAGCAGAATTTTGTGGAGGACCCTCAAAATTCCGAAGCATGTTCAGCCAGTCACAGTATATGGAGCATCCAGAAATGTTGTCTACTTAACTAGGGCAGAATTTTTAGGAGGACCCTCAAAATTCTATGGCAGAAGATGTCTTTTTGCAATGTCTCTGATCATGTCACAGTTACTAGTTCATCTAACAGGTTTCTAAACTATATTTTACTATGTCTTTGAAAACTATGCATGCTTGCTTTTGAAATAAACTCTGTTTAGCAAATGCTGCCCCAATAATTTGAACAGGATCTTCAGACAGAGCGATGAAAATCAAGCAAGCCGACGGAGGAACGAACCGACCTCCCTCTTACAGAAACCATGATTTTTCTTTGAATGCAGGAATAAGAAATGTGCACACCTTGGAATCACAGCCTTCATGACGACAAAGATACCGAACTCACTTCCAGCTAAGAAATACTCTACTATCACCTATTACTTATTGCATGGACTAAGCTCTGTCTCAATCTTGCATGAGGCTAAGCCTTGCCTCCACATTTGTATTAGACTAAGCTTTTCCTCCCTATCGGCATAAGGCTAAGCATTTCCTTCACTTTGCATGGGACTAAGCCCTGTCCTAAATTTTGCATGAGGCTAAGCCCGACCTCTTTCTTTTCATAAGTCTAAGCATTGCCTCCACTTTGCATGGGACTAAGCCCTGTACCGAATCTTGCATGAGGCTAAGCCCTGCCTCCGTATCTTCATAAGGCTAAGCATTACCTTCACTTTGCATGGGACTATGCCCTGTCCTGAATCCAGCATGAGGCTCAACCCTGCCTCCGTATCTGCATAAGGCTAAGCATTGCCGTCACTTTGCATGGGACTAAGCCCTGCCCCGAATCTTGCATAAGGATAAGCCATGCCTCTCTCTATTTGCAAAAGGCTAAGCATTGACTTCTATCCTCATGAGACTAAGCTCTGTCTAAAATTTTGCATAAGGCTTAGCCTTGCCTCTCTATTTGCATAAGGCTAAGCACTGCCTTTACTTTACATGGGACTAAGCACTATCTTGAACCTCGCACGAGACTATGCACTGTCTCTCTGGCATTATCTATTCACTTCTTTCGGGCTAAGCTCTGCCCTAAACATCATGCAAGACTAATCCTTGTCTTGTTGCTTCTAGCATCATGTCTTTGCACCTCATGGGCTAAAATATTGCCAATTTGTCCGAAGGCGTCATGGTCGGAAGGCACCATCCTCATAGCCGGAAGACAACATGCCATGGCCTGAGGATCTCTCAAACTTTCATATCATTATTCGAAGACGTCATGGTTCGGAGGCACCATTTTTATGGCCATAGAACATCATTTCATGGCCTGCGAATCCCTTACCGCACAATTCATAGCCCGGGACATCATGGTCTAAGTACGTCATCCTCAATCGTCCAAAGACAATTCTCATGGTCTGAAGGGAATTTGAATCATGTTTAAATTTACACAAAGATATATGTTTGTAGTACATCTTTTATTTGCAGGAAACCCGATGAGCAACCGTTACCTCAGCAGGAGAAATCCTGCTCCAGTTCTTTCACACCATTTCAAACCTGACCACCCAGCGTAACTATTTCACCTATTCCAAAACCTTGTGTCCGTTCTTGCAATAACTTCATCAGTATATTTCACCGATGAATCCAGAATGACACACAACATAATTCCTGTAAAACCAAAGATATGTAGGCAGCTCGGAAACCGGAGTGTGGCCTATGTCTCTCAAATCACCCGACTCGATCAAATTTGGCCATCATATCTTTACCCGACAACTCTTTCATCATTCCCGGGTAAAGAGGAGAGTAAGCAGGTAAACCCTAATTTAAAAAAAAAACAAATATTAACAGAATATTCAAAAATAAAGTAGCACAAGATGAATAGAGAAATAAATAGTACAAAAATCACAGAATCGAACTAATTAAGAAAAATCTGAAAACCCTAATTTTAGGGTAAGACAAATATTGACAGTAGTAAAATAAATACAGGCCATAGTAGAATATCGGGTGAATATGGACATAATAATACCTGAAATGAGAGGATCGAACCTATTTTGATTCGATTAAAAGAGACCTGAAAACCCTAATTTAGGGTAAGGAATAGTCAATAGAATATATAGAATTATTCGTACTTACAATAGGGAACATGATAAATATATAAAGAATAATCAGAAAAGTCAAGGATCTGAACCGATTTTGGTTTGATTCTTATGAGATCTGCTTGCCATGTTTAGGAAAGCAGTATAGAAAAGGATCCAGTACAAAAGAGAGGCCATATATGGCATAGGGTAGCCATAGAATCCCGTATCGTGTGAGAATAGGAGAGATTTTATGGGAGGCGACGACTAGGCTACTTAGGAGGGAGAAGGGAGGTGGGATTTGAGGGCGGAGGACGGTAGGAAGTGATTAGGGTTAGGGGGTTTGGGTGGTAATTAAATGGGAGGGTATTGATACCCAATTAATCCCTATATTATTTGCATATATATCGTCAAAACAATGCATGAGCATCAATTAATATTTCCCCCATAATTTCTGCATTTTTAATTAATTTCTCCCAGTACTTTTATTATATAAATAATCACTAATTACATCACAAATGGGTTTACAATAATTTTATGGCTTAATTTTGTTATTTATATTTATGCCAAACTTTAATTATTTTATGAATAGACGCATTTACATTTTTTGTGTTATAATTGCAATAACTTTGCAATAATAGCCCGTTTGTACATAATTATCTTATTTCACCAGACAATAGCTTTTTTATATTTTTGTATAATATTAAAAAATTATCTTAAATGTATATTAATTATTTTTACAAATTATTTATCAAATTAATTGGGTATTTAACAAATAGCCTATTTTAACCCTAGCCGCTACCACTGGAAAACCCCCGCTCCATGGGTTTTCCTTGTGATTTCAAGACCCTGCCGGTCTCCTACCTCTTCTGGTTGTTCGATTTTGTTGTTCTATGAAGGAATCTCGAAGAGATGCAACTCAGATTTGTTCAAAACCTTTCATGAATCTACCTATGGTCATCTCCGTTTGTGAGTACTATTATCTTCGTGTTTATGGCTCGAATCTCTGGTTTCAAACCAGATATTCTTTCATCTTTGTCATTTTTCAAAACCCTAATCTCTTTATATGTGGGTCTGTTCAGATCCTTGTAGATCTGAGATGATTTTCAGTATTATTTGATATTTTTCTTTGAAAACCTTCTGTTTTTCCTTATTATTAATGGATTTCAATTTTTTCTAAAACTAGGGTTTCGTCTTAAGTTATCTGCAAAAAAAGTTCTAAGTTTTTAAGTGTTTAACCTTGAGTTTATTTCTGCTTATTTCACTGATTATTTCAATTATTTTCCCGTTACTGTTCATCTCTGTCAATTATAAGAGACTGACTGATCTATTAGGGTAAAATTGTATTTTTTCTTCCGAGATTGATACTTCTCTATGGTTCTCTACCTATTTTCCTTATTTTGTGACGCCTAATGGGACTACTTGTGTTGGATCAAGAAGCTGAATGGTTTTGAAGATTGACAAATAAACTCAGAGTTGAACCAGGTCCATCACTGGAGACATAGACATGCAGTAGGGCTGTGAACGGATCGGATCGGATCAGATTTAGCACATTTCAGATTCGGATTTCGTATTTCGGATTCTAGAAAATGCAATCTGAATCCGATCATATATCGAGTTTGGATTCGGATTTTAAACTTTGGATCGGATCGGATTTCCGTATCTTATTATGCCTCAAATTTGCAAACTAATATGTATATTCTCTTTGTAAAAGAGGCAATGCATTAAGAAAAACTCTTGTTTATACAATTATGAGAGTACTATGGTGCCAATATAGCAAAATCTAGCAATTGTAAAGGTAATAAATTGGAGGAAGATGTAAAGGAAGTACGCACTATCTGAAATTAAAGTGTAGTATTTACACATTGCCTAATAATTTTGGATTTCGGATCGGATCGGATTAAAATAGACCAATCCGAGTCCGATCCGAAATCCAAAATTTTAATAAAGACAATCCGAAATCCGATCCAATCTGAACTCCGAAATTGAATGGATCGGTTCGGATTTTGGATATCCTATCAAAATAAACAGCCCTAACATGCAGAGTTAATGGCACGTGAGGTGATCACAAACAGGAGATAAACACAATCAGTGATCTGAAGATATATCTCCTGATCGAAAAGGTTTCATGTTGAAAGGTAGATGGACTCCTTATTCAATAAGGACAGAATCGAGAGAGAAGAGGATATAGGGAGTTGAGATCAACTATAACTCTTCCGCCAAGGAAGAGTTGCATCCGAATTCTAGTATATCTCAGTTTCTACTGATACTATATATAGTCAAGTGTTCTTATTGAACAGGTGCGCACAAACATAGAAGAAAAACAAGAGTTGAGAAAAAAATAACCAAAGCAATTTTGTAAGCAGTTCGTGTGAGAATTTCCTGTGCGATGCTGAAGCTACTTGAACCATCTAGAAGAACCAGTTCCATCTGTTGTCTTTTAGTCTAGTTTATTTGTAGTAGGTGATTACAAAGTGCATCTTCCAGCTTTATCTAGAAGCAATTGTAATAGGTACTGAGTATTCAAGTTAGAGTTAACTTGAAGTTTGTCGCAAATAGCTAGAGGCTAGTTTTCCACAAGGGTATTAGAGTTAGTCCTTCGGTTTACAAAAGAGTTTATTTTGTAAATGTTGTTTGGCTCATTGATTTAGTGAAGAGCTTGGGAAAATCCTACTGGGAAGTAGGTCGTGGTTTTTTCACCTTTTGAGCCAGGTGTTTTCCACATAAAACTGATATGTTTCTTTATTTCTGCAATTATTAATCTGTAAACTGTAGGAGTTGGAACACATAGAAGAACCTGGTCCTTCTATAACTATTGCACACAAAAATTGCTCACCACACAAATCACCCCACCCCCCTCTTGTGTGATATTGACATAGATAAATAACAATTGGCATCAGAGCGGGTTATCCTTGAAGAGGATAACACCTTAGGAAAAGATCAAGATGAGTGCACCACCTGGGAACTGGGAAGGACAATCAACTTCTAGGCCACCACTCTTCAATGGCCAGTACTACTCCTGGTGGAAGTACAGGATGAAGGATCACTTAATTGGAGAAGACTATGAACTATGGGACATAGTCACTTACGGTCCTTTGGCCACCATGAGGAAGACTGCTGAAAGAGTAGATGTGCCAAAGACAAGAGCTGACTGCACTGCTGATGACTTAAGAAAATGGGGAAAGAATGCCAAGGCTAAGAAGTGACTCGTGTATTGACTTGGTCCAGATGAGTACAAAAGAATTCAATGTTGCACTACTACCAAGGAAATTTGGGACACTCTGCAAGTGGCTCATGAGGGAACTCCACAAGTGAAAAGATCGAGAGATACATTACTATATTCTCAATATGAGAATTTCTCTATGAAGGAAGGAGAGACCATCCACGAGATGTACACTACGTTGACTACTCTGACAAATGAACTAAAATCTCTTGGAAGGACTATCCTTGAAGAAGATAAGGTTGAAAAGATTTTGACAAGGGTTCTGCCAAACTCTTGGTAGAGTAAGATCGCTGCTATTCAAGAATCCAAGAACATGGCAACCCTATGATTGGATGAGCTAATTGGAAATCTCATTGCCTGTGAACTTAGAAGGTAGACAATGAAGATGGATGTTCCCAAGAGGGAAAGAAGTCTGGCATTAAGAATCACTGAGGGAGCAGATCTGGAGGAAGTTAAGATTGCCATGATCACCAAGGAATTTAGAAACTATCTCATTAGAAAAAAGGGCATCTCAAGACGTGGAAACTACAACAAGGAAAAGGCTCCAGAAAAACCCACAACGAGGGATGCTACAAATGTTGAAAAATTGATCGTCACATCAAGAACTGTCCTCAGTGGGAAGTGGAATGGAAAAAGGAAATATTTGAGCGAAGGAACCGTAAGAAGGAAATGGTTCATCCTAAGAAAAACAAAATATCAACGAAAGCTATGGTTGCTGCTTGGGGAGCATGCTCAGACGAAGAATTAGAAGATGAAGATGGAGATGAACAAGCTCTTATGGAAATTGGTGAATCAGATGAGGAATAATGTGAATAACCAGACGTATAATTCATCTCTGTAGACGTGAAGTATTTGACCCTCCAAGAGATTTTATTCATTTTAGCGTTTAATATTTAGTTTAGGCCTAATATCGTCATTTTAGCTAGTTTTAACTCTTTTACTTTATTTCAAGTACAAAAACTAATAAAAATACAAAAAATGAGTTTATTTTAATATTTTATTAATTAAGTTTTAAATAATATTTTTAGAATTAGAAATTTTGTATCATTTTTAAAAGGAAGAGTGAGTTTTTGGATTGTAAAGTCCATTTTTTGGTCTTTTGCCCAATTTCAAAAGCCCATTCCCCTTATCCCAATACCCACTAACCTAACCCTAAAGACTATACTCCTTCTTATATAACACCCTTACACCCAAAAAATACAAGAAAAACCCTAGGGAGACCAACCCTCCCTCACCCCTCATCCGCCAAGACACCACCCTTCGTCAACCCAAAACACTTCAGCAGCCGCCCCGTCCCGCCTCCTCTCAAAATTTGCTGCCTCTCCTCACTACCACAATACAACCAGTCACACGGACAAAGAAGAAGCAGATCGGCGCACCCCCCTCCTCTGAAAATCCACCAAACCTCACCCCTTTCTGTCTCCACTTCAATCCAAACTCACACCAAAATTCAATGAAAACCAAAATCAAATTCCTTCCTAAGGATGTTTAGCTGAAGATTCCGAGCTAGGGTTTGAGATTTCACAGTCAAATAAGAGTTCTTCGAGTCTCCGATTGCAGTCCTTGTTCGAGTTTTCCGTTTTCGTTGAAGGTTTCTGGTCCGAGTCATTGTTGCCGATTTTCCATCGAAATATGATGAACAACTTCGTTAGGAGTTTTGCTCGTTAGTTTGATTTCAAAGGAATGCTAGCTCTTGTTAAGGTTTATCTTTGAAACCCAGTTTATTTCAGCTTACTATGCTAGTTGATGATATATTTTTGATTGTTTAAGACTCTTCTCTTATTTGTTAGCTAGTTGAACATATCAATTTTGTGATAAATTTGGATGAATATTGGAGTCATTAAGTGGATAACTGAAATGAAAAGTGGACGTTGTGCCCTGTTGAATGATTCAATGGGTCATTGGGCTAATCATAATTAAATGGGTTTAGGCCATGAAGTTGAATAGAATAACGAGAATTTGGAACCTGGATATTATTGTTTCCATTTAATGTTTTTATCACTTAGTTATATTATTGTTTCCATTTAATACTTAGGCCGACCACACGGGTTGGTAAATATTAGGTGCAATTAAATAAATTATCGTGACTATGGGTACAGTTCCCGTGGCGTAGTCACAGATACATAACTCCAAAATTCGAGTGCACGCTGGGGTGACTCGACCCACCCAACTTCAATTAAAAATGGCTAAAAGGTTAAAAAGGCGCAATAGGCTTGCAAACAATGTTTCAAAATCAAATAAATAGGCCAATAATAATAGTTGAGAGACCGTGCTAAAACCACGGAACCCGAGAATGCCTAACACCTTCTCTCGGGTTAACATAATTCCTTAGCCGGATTTTTGTGTTCGCAGACTATAAAACAAAGTAAGGTTTTCCTCGATTCGGGATTTAAACCGGTGACTTCGGAAACTATAAACTATCCCAAGTGGCGAATCTGAATTTTAAATAAAATAATGTCGTTTCGATTGTCACTTAAATTTGAAAAAATTCCTTTATACCGTTCCCGAGGGTAGTAAAAAGGAGGTGTGACAGCTCTGGCGATTCTGTTGGGGAGCTTAGAATAATTGTTATATGTTGGCTTTATTTATTACCTGATTTTATTTGCATGTTTGGTCCTAATGTGCTAAATGTTGTTTTGTACCATTTTGATATTATTTTAACTGGATATAAACTACTACAAAACCCCTCTCTTCTCTCTTCTGAGGAGTGCACACCAGCGTGACTTCATTCTGTTAGTGTCATATCCCAATTTAGAATGAGGTTCGGACAAGTTGCAAAGTCAGATGATCTTTTTGTTACCGCTACGCTGCCCCCCCCTCCCCTTGACTCGAGTTGTCCGCTCGGGATAGCCAGGTCTAGAACAATACACCCAGGTTCTAAACCTAGAATAATTCAGCCTCATGCCGGATCCCTAGTAGGAACGCTTGTTTGCATCGTGTGCATTTGACTTTGGGGACTCAACACAGGGGTTGGGTCCGTCTAGGACATGCATACCCGAAAATAAAAAGACCGTCTTGATGAATTTTATGTGCTACATGTTGCATTCTTTAAGGGTAAAAGGGGTCATTTGGCGAACCAATAATGGTTGAGGGTAAATGAGGAAGAAAAGAGGATTAAGTGTGAAAAGGAAGCAAGTAGGGCGCAATTATATTTTTTTTTCGCAAATTTATTTATTTATTTATTTTCTTTCAAGAAAAAGATCAAAAAAATGAAAATAAAAAATATAATAATAAAAAAAAAAGATCTTGCATGTTCCAATCATTTTATTTAAAAAAAACATCAAAAAAAGGGAAAAATAAGAATCCAAAAAGATTTTACATGTTTTCATCATTTTTCAAGAAAAAAAGGAGACAAAAAAATGTTTTTTTACAAATCATAATTTTTTTTAATTCTCTCGTTGATGCGTGGCTAGAATTCATGATTTTAAGCATTATATACCTTGCATTTTATGTGCTTTAATGATAAGAATACACGTCGTATGTGCCTAATGAAGTTTATTTAATGTGTAGGTGAGTTGGAAATGGAAGCCGAGCTAAATGAGAGCATAAACGTCGGAAAATACGCGCAAGAGTCGAAAAGGAGCGATCCGGGACAAGCCTGGCGTTAGCCAGGCGTTAGACCCCAAACGCCAGGGGGTGCCTGGCGTTAGCCAGGCGTTAGACCCCAAACGCCAGGGGGTGCCTGGCGTTAGCCAGGCGTTAGACCCCTAACGCCAGGGTGCCTGTTTCGGTAAAGTCCGAGTTTTAAAGGTTTTTAAGTGTTTCCAAGTGGGGATAGGAGTCTCTTACACGGTTAGGGTTTATCCCAACCATATAAATAGACCCAAGAACACATCATGAAGGGGAGAGACGAATTTGGGAGCAAAATACACACACAAGATCATTGAAGGAGCAAGGATTATCAGTTTTCTTCAGTTTTATTCGAGTATTTTCAATTCATGCACACTTATGCAATTGTTTGATCGTAGCATGAGTGGCTAAACATCCATTATTCTGGGGTTGTGGTTTAGCCATGAATATTGTCATTCAACATTAATTTAACCTTGAATATAGTTNTTAAAGCATATGTTAATGCTATATCATTGAGGAATGGGAAGCAATTGGAAGAAGTCCAGACAAAAGGGAAAAAGCAGGTGATTTCTAATGAAATATCAGCCACTATTGAACCAGCATCAAACAACCAGAAAGAGTCAGAAAATCTAGTGAAAGAGGCGGTAGCTGAGCAACCCCCACCAATTGTTGCAAGACCACCTCCTCCGTTCCCTCAAAGGTTGCAAAAGGTGAAAGATAATGCAGCATACAAAAAGTTTCTGGACCTACTGAAGCAGGTACAAATCAATATTCCACTGGTAGACATTCTGCAAGAGGTGCCCAAATATGCTAAATACATTAAGGACATTGTAGCAAATAAGAGAAGGCTGACCGAGTTCGAAACCGTGGCACTCACTGAGGAAGTTAGCTCAAGAATTCAAAGCAAGCTACCTCAGAAATTAAAAGATCCGGGTAGTTTTACTATCCAAATCTCAATTGGTAAGCATGCAATCGGGAGAGCTCTGTGCGATCTGGGGGCAAGTATTAATTTGATGCCGCTTTCTGTGTTCAAACAGCTAGGATTGGGTGTACCACGCCCAACAACAGTGATTTTGCAATTGGCTGATCGCTCCCTGACTCATCTTGAGGGAGTAATTGAAGATGTTCTAGTTCAGGTGGGCTCTTTCATATTACCAGCCGATTTCATTATCTTGGATTATGAGCCAGATCAGGAAGTCCCATTTATTTTGGGGCGTCCAATTTTAACCACGGGTCGATCCATCATTGATGTGTGTGAAGGAAAAATGACAATGCGAGTTGGTGATCGAGTGGAAATATTTAATGTTTACAAGGCACTCAAGTTGCCTGTCCATTATGAAGAACTATCCATGATAACTGTAGTGGAAAGCAAATCGGAGTTAGTGGCCCCCTACATGAGCCCTGTTGACCCTCTTGAAAGAGTGTTAGTTGGAGATGAAGAAGACATTGAGAAAGTCCTTGAAGTATCTTGCAGTTACCTCCACGGGCTAGGAAAATTTGAAGAGTTGAACAAGCCTGTCACTCTAACCCCTCCTAAGCCATCTATTGAAGAGGCTCCAAAGCTGGAGCTCAAGCCTCTTCCAGTACACTTACGATATGCTTACTTGGGGAATTCTGAGACATTGCCTGTGATCATCTCATCCAGCCTGACCAATACACAAGAACAGAAATTGTTGAGGGTACTTCGTGAGCACAAAAAGGCGATTGGGTGGACAATTGCAGATATTAAAGGAATCAGCCCGTCATTCTGCATGCATAAAATCTTTTTGGAAGATGGACATCGCCCGAGTGTTGAGCAACAAAGGAGGCTGAATCCCATCATGAAAGAAGTAGTGAAAAAAGAAGTAATAAAATCACTGGATGCAGGTATTATTTTCCCTATTTCTGACAGCAATTGGGTGAGTCCGGTTCAATGTGTACCCAAAAAGGGAGGGATGACTGTGATTGAGAATGAGAAGAATGAACTAATTCCTACCCGCACTGTTACGGGTTGGAGAGTTTGCATTGATTATAGAAGGCTCAACAAGGCAACTCGCAAGGATCACTTTCCACTTCCATTCATTGATCAAATGCTGGACAGATTATCAGGACACGATTATTATTGCTTTCTGGATGGGTATTCAGGTTACAATCAAATTGTCATATGCCCAGAAGATCAGGAGAAAACCACGTTCACCTGCCCCTATGGCACCTTTGCTTTCAAGCGAATGCCCTTTGGTCTTTGCAATGCACCAGCCACTTTCCAGAGATGTATGATGGCTATTTTCACTGACATGGTGGAAAAATTCGTAGAGGTGTTCATGGATGACTTCTCGGTCTTTGGGTCATCTTATGATGATTGTTTGAAAAATTTGAGCATGGTGTTGGCCCGGTGTGAAGAAACAAATATGGTGTTAAATTGGGAGAAATGTCACTTCATGGTGCAAGAAGGCATCGTTTTGGGCCATAGAGTATCTAAAAGTGGCATCGAAGTTGACAAGGCAAAGGTGGAGGTAGTTGAGAAACTTCCTCCACCAATTTCAGTAAAAGGCGTCCGGAGTTTCTTAGGACACGCAGGATTTTATAGGTGCTTTATTACAGAATTTTCTAAAATTGCTACTCCTTTGTGCAGGTTGATGGAAAAAGATGTCAAGTTCAATTTTGATGCACCCTGCCTGAAGGCATTTGAGGAGCTCAAAAAGAAATTGGTAGCTGCCCCCATAATGGTTGCACCTGACTGGTCAGTACCATTTGAACTAATGTGCGATGCAAGTGACCATGCAATTGGGGCAGTGCTAGGC
>ML435604.1:0-17160 GCA_005239525.1 Nicotiana knightiana
GTGGGGAGAAGTGGTGTGAGGGAGTGGGGTGTTTGGGTGGAGTGGGGGGAAGAGATGTGAGAGTGTGGGGTGTTTGGGTGGTCTTGTTTTTATTTTTTATTATTATTATTATTATTTATTTTTTATTTTTTTTATTTAAATTTATTTTTCTTAACTCCTTTTTTTTTTATTGAATAAAAGAAGATAAAATACACATGTGTATATATATATATATATATATATATTTTCTTCTATTTAAACATAGAAAAAATCTTATATTCTAAGAATGTGAATATTTTTGTTGTTTTTAATTTTCTTAAATAGAATCTATTAAGAGTAAGATAAAAATTTAACATATTAANACGTTAGACTCAATGAAATAAATAATTAAAGCAAGTAACTAGAAAGTAGTATATATTCAAGTCCCGGCAACGGCGCCAAAAACTTGTTGCTCCCAAACGCACACGCAGGTATACATGGTTGTAGCAAGTAATATAATGTTAAATCGAATGTCGAACCCACAGGGACTTGCGTAAACTACTTGTTGAATCACTCTAATTGTTATTTAACCAAGCCAAAATAAAATCCAGGAATGTAACTAATTTATACTACGATTATATGAAATAACTAATTATCAAGTGACAAGAATATTGTTGTGTATTCAGTAGAGACAAATATTCCAGGGTTGTGATCAATTCACCACTCGTATTGCATTCTAATTAACTCTCCCTTTCATATAATTCACTCATGATTGCTAATCAATCGATAATTGCTATCATAGCTTTCTCCCGAAGCACTACTCGCCTATTCTCAATAGATTAACATCTATATTCCTATGAAATTAATCTATTAGAACTTACTAAGATTACGACGTTTAATTAAGCACGGTGACTAGGTATATTCCTATCCTAACCACAAATCCGCTCCCCTGAAGGGTTAAGATCACGCTCTCTTCAATTCTTCTCTAATCTATATACGGCTTTCCCAAGCATAACATAGATAGTATATAGAACCTAACTGCTGGCCAGACAATTAAGCAATTAAACACAGAATTGAAGAAACAACCATATATTGAGTAAACTATATTCAAGGTTAAATTAATGTCGAATAACAATATCCATGGCTAAACCACAACCCCAGAACAATGGGTGTTTANACAAATCCGCTCCCCTGAAGGGTTAAGATCGCGCTCTCTTCAATTCTTCTCTAATCTATATACGGCTTTCCCAAGCATAACATAGATAGTATATAGAACCTAACTGCTGGCCAGACAATTAAGCAATTAAACGCAGAATTGAAGAAACAACCATATATTGAGTGAATTATAATCAAGGTTAAATTAATGTCGAATAACAGTATTCATGGCTAAACCACAACCCCAAAACAATGGGTGTTTAGCCACTCATGCTAGAATCAAACAATTGCATAAGTGTTGCATAAATTGAAAATACTAGAATAAGATGAAGAAAACTGAGAAATCCTTTGCTTCCTAACGATCCCGTGTGTATCTTCTCTCCAAAAATGGCATCCTCCCCTCAAAGTTGTGTTTTTGGATCTATTTATATGTTTGGGACAAACCCTAAACGTGTAGGAGACTTCTATTCAAATCGGGAAACACTTAAAACCTTCAAAACTCGGATTTGACCGGACCAGGGACCACGATTTATGGCCCAAACGTCGGGATAAAGCCTGGCCAGGCCTGGCGTTAGGGCTCTAACCCCCCCCAATCGCCTGGTCCTACCAGGCTTTATAGCCCAAACGTCCGGCTATAGCCTGGTATGACCAGGCTTTACAGCTCAAACGCCTGGCTATAGCCCGGGTCACTCCTTTTCGACTCTTGAGCGTATTTTTGACATTTATGCATCCATTTAGCTCGGCTTCCATCTCCAATTCACTTACACATGAAATAGACTCCATTATGCACATACGACGTGTATTTTTATCATTAAAGCACATAAAATGTAAGGTACATAATGCTTTAAACCATGAATTATAGCCACACATCAACCTTCTTCCTTATTTCATTAGTTCCACTCAAAAGCCAAACCAACCACTCCAAACGTCAACTTTTACAAAGTTCGTACAAATTCAAGTGCTCACGAGAGGTACAATATTCAAATAGATGGTCAATTCGAACAAATGGGCAAGGCTTCTAATGTGGTTGCCAAAGAAACAAGATAAGTGGCTCAACAAAGAAACTCCTATATCACTTCCAAGACTGAATAAAACTATAGTTTTGCTTTGCAAACACACGGGGCAAGTTCTAGAAATCAATTAAAATGAACAGAATACACAAACCTTTCACACACACATGGAACATAACTCACTCCATATTGGACTCATCACAACGCCCTAGTCAAAGCAGTTAAGCAAAATTAAGATCATACAATTTAAGGTACTTATACAAGAGTCAAAAATTGAGCCTAAATGTCACAGCTAAAGTACTTACTATTCTCAAGGAACAACAAAGTCAAGAGATATTGCTTTCAATTCAAATCTTAGAACAAGGTTTCTTGCTCCTAACAAAAATAAAAACTAACTACACCTGGTTCAAACAAAACCCTTGGAAAATAACCGCGACACAAAGAAAAACCTAGGGGAAATTGATACATTACCTAACAAAAAAAAACTTGCTGGTCTTTTTCCTTCGACTTTAATCCTTCAAGAAACCTGTCAATGATATCAATCTTCGAGAAAAGTCAAAAATTTAAAATTTGTATGTTTTTTTCAATTTTTTTTCTATCTCTAACTACTACAACTAACAAAAAGAAACTAAAATTAATATACAAACAACATACAAATATCTCCCAAGACATGCCACACAATTAAAAAGCATAAGGTAAAGGAAACTTCCATGAACATCTAATCGGAGTCTGAGTTGAAGTCGGGCTCCATTCCACGCGCCCAAACTAATGCGCACATCCATGTAGACAGCTTCTTCTCAGCTTTATTGGCATACATCCCACACTTATTTTTCACTGCAGCCTTCTCTTTTGCTCTCTTCACTTTCCACTCACCACTTGCAGCTGGTTTCTCCTTTTTCGCCCCCGTTTCTACATTCATCTCAAAAGTCACAGTCTCATCACCCACTCTAAGCATGAGTTTTCTATTGTTTATATCCAGTATAGATCTACCCATTGCTAAGAATGGTCTTCCTAGGATGAGGGGCGACTCCTTGTTTACCTCCGTATACACCACTATGAAATCTACAAGAAATACAAACTTATCTACACGAACAAAAACATCTTCCACTATCCCCTTGGGTATCAAAGTCGTTTGGTCTGCCAACTGCAAAGATATTGTTGTAGATCTTATCTCTCCAATCTCCTTCTCCAGTTTCTTGTAAATAGACAAGGGCATTAAGTTAATTGAGGCACCATAATCACATAAAGACTTATCAAAATTACTAGTGCCTAAAGACCAAGGTTTAGTAAAACTCCCTGGATCTCCACACTTTTGTGGAAGTTTGTTTTGCAAGATTGCACTGCAATGCTCTGTGAGCTTGACCATTGAGGTCTCTTCTATCTTCCTCTTCTTTTTCACGATCTCCTTCAAGAATGTCATAAGCTGGCATTTGTAAGAGCAGTTCCGTGAATGGTAAGTTCACAAAACCCGTTTCAACATGTCTAGAAACTTCTCAAACTGCTTGTCCAACTTTTTTCTATATAGCTTTTCGGGAAAAGGTAAAGCATGCATGTGTTAGCTCTCTTCAGGGTCCTCCCTTCTTGAATTCTCTTCCTTCTTCTTTTTCTCATCTCCCTTCTTGCCTTTCTTCTTCTTACCAACTTCAATTTCAAGCTACTCCCCACTTTCATTTTCAAGTTCCACCTCTTTTCAGGCTGAGGTAGGATCTTTCAACACTTGCCCTCTTCTCAAAGTTACAACATTCACTATTTCTTTGGGATTTCTCTTAGTATCAGTGGGAAAAGTACCTGGAATTCTCTCAAATAATATTATGCTGCCCAACCTCTCTTTCAAGGTTCCAAAAACATGTATCCAATTCTTTGATAGCTGAGCTATGAGCTTCAAGTCTCTCATCAATTTTGATAATAAAGGCCTTCATGAGATCTTCCATGCCATACTGAGAGGGCTGCTGAGACTGAAATTGCTGCCTCTGGGGTTATTTTGTTGCCATGCATTTGCAATACCCCCAAGTGAACTCCATGAAAAAATGGGATATCTCTGGCCCATTGCATTATAATTTCCCACAGCATTCACTTCCTCAGTTGAGGCTTGACACTCATGAGTAGGGTGTCCTCTTCCACATATATCACAAGCTGCGCGAGGCTCATTGTATATTGAGGCTAAGGTTAGCATCCGTATTTCTTTGGCCATGGAATCAAGTTATACCTGCACAGATATGTTAGCATCAACCTGGTAAGCACCAGTTGATCTTCTTCTTTCAGCACTCTCAAAGGGCCACTAATTTGCATCTTCAGACAACTCATCAAGAATTGTGACTATCTCCTCTGGAGTCGTCTTCATCAATGGGCCTCCAGCTGCATTGCTCAAAGTTCTATGTGAGACCGATGTCAAAACATCCCAAAATTCCTAGAGTTGCATCCATAGTTCAATTCCACAATGTTGACACTTTATCAATATCTCCTTAAACCTCTCCCATGCTTCAAACACAATTTCAGTATTCTTCTAGCAGAAGTTATGGATTTCTCTTCTAAACTTGCCGTTTTAGCTGATGAGAAATATTTATCAATAAATTTTCTGTTCATCTCATCCCATGTTCTAATCAATCGTGTGGGCAAGCTTCGAATCCATTGCTTTGCATCATCTTTGAGTGTGAAGGGGAATGCCCTTAAGTAAACTGCATCCTATAACACACCATTGTATTTAAAGGTGTTTATAATCTTCTCAAAGTCCATTAGATGGTTGTTTGGATCTTCGTTCATCTTTCCTATGAAGACACAACATTTTTGAAGGGTTTGAAGCAACCCCTTGCTTCAACTCAAAAATTTTAGCTACAACTGGAGGTGGTCTAATACTTGATAAGCCTTGATGGTAGACCGGTCAAGCATAATCACCAAGTGGTCTCCCAGCACCGGGGACTATATTTCCAAACTAGGTTGTAGCCAGGGTTTGATTTTAAGCCATTCTCTAAGCCCTCTCCTCTTCATAAATAATATGTCCATCTCTAATTGCTGCTTCCTCAGTATCCCTTGCAGCTTTTTCTCGTTGCTGGGCTACCTCTCTTGCAGCCAGATCCACATTATCATCATCATCGATTCCAGCCATAGTTTCTTTGGTGGAGGATTGCCCAACCTTTTCTAACTTCTCAGTGAGATTTCTTTCTTTCCTCAACTGCCGCAGTTGTTTTTCTATCTCTGGCTCATATGGTTGCGCTTCTTCCCCAGAAGCTTGAGTCATGCACCAATCAAAACCTATAACCTGTGCACAGTCAAAGAACACCAACCGTAAAAAGAGAAAAACAAAATAAAAAGAAAACTTCCTGAATTAACACTACAAACAATTTCAAACACTATTGATTGCCAATCCCCGGCAACGGAGCCAAAATTTGACAAGTGCAAAACACACAATTAAATATACTCGCTAGTCGAATGTAGTTTAATATAATATTGTATCTACATGGATTGGGTTTAATTCTTGTAGTTTCTAGCTTGATTTCTATCCAAGATGATCAATAATTGAGATTTATATGATTAAAAACATAAATTAACTAAGAATCTACAGTTGTTGACTAATGACAATCGAACAAGAAGCAACCAAAGAAGTTTATCAGTGGGAGAAAATAGTGTTTTGATAGGATAGGTGAAAGACAATTGTTTGGGATCTAACTCTAGATGATGCACTTCTAATGTTCAAGTGTGTCTCTAAAATTCACTCAATTATTAGTTCAAACGTTTAGTAGAAAATCCTCTCTCGATTAAGCCTCAATCTCACAAGATGAACCAATTTAAGCTCGATGAAGACTTGCAAGAATTCGTAGTGGATTGGTAATTAGGAGAACCTCTCTTGTTATCCTCCAAACTAGGTTTAATCAATAATTCAACTAGCCTCTTCCGATTGCTAAGAAGAATTATGAATTTAACCAACAAAATAATGTAAATATATCATAAGTTATGCCTCTCTCGATTACATGACCAAGTGAATATAGATGCAACAATTAAATTGTTACACCCCATATTTTCGTACGTGAAAGTACGCCATAAGTAAATTGATGAAAGCTCGGAAATGAGGTGTTACATCCCGCATTTTCATACGTTAAAGTTTTATTGTAAGTTAATCGACGTAAGTTCGGGAATGAGATTATTTTGGGATTATAAGTATTATGCTATTTCAAAACAAGTGATAAGTTAATTCATGAAGGTGAGAGGGTAAGTGAATCGAAGAAAGTGAGTTTCGTTTAAGTTTGTTAATTTGGGATAAAATACGGTCCGAGCTATAATACCCGGAATTTGTGGACTAGTTTCATACAAGGTACCATATGACCATGATAGTAAGGTGTGTTAAAAGTAAGTAGTATTTTAAGTAATTTATGATAATTCATAATTATGTGGGTAATTGGTTAATTATTGGTTAGTGGGAGATTAATAAGTTAACAATTAATTAGAATTGTGGATAAGCTTAATGGATCTTATCCTCAACGTGGCAGGAATATAAGTTTAATTTAGTGACTATTTACTCAACAAATAAGGTAGCTCATTTAGAGCAATTCTTGACTAAGTCACCACCTTAGTGGGGCCCACACCCATTAAGGTAACTTCCGAAAATAACAAAAAGTGATACATATTTTGGCAAGTGGGAAAGACATATTTTACATGGAGAAGCTTAATCTCCTAGGAGTTGGATATGATTAAAGCTTGCAAACATTGGATGCTAAGCTTTAATCTCCATGGACCAGCAACTTTAGATGCTAAAAATGTTAGATGCTAAGCTTTAATCTCCATGGACCGGCAATGTTGGATGTTAAGCTTGCTAATAAATTTTTCCCTACTTCGATCCGTTGTTACGTATTTTCGCAAAAGACGTGTGTTAGAGGAATTGTCAAGAAAATCGGTTCAGTTATGTTAAGGCTAAGTCCTTCCTTCATTTAGGAATGATCTCATAACTACATGTGTTAATAACAAGGCATAAAGAGAAGTTCAAACTCCCGAATTTATATACATTATCCTAGTCTCATAAGCTACAGTATTCTCCCTTATTGGGACTTTATATTCAATTAAGTATTGTCTCCTTCCAGTCAAGAGAGAAGAGTTTCTATATATATATATATATATATATATATATCGGTGGGCAGGCCCCTATTGGGCAACCTCAGATCAGATGGTAAGTTATATACCGAGCGTATTGTTGCTGAGCGCCTATGAGCGAGCCCATCATGGCCGAGATACAGAGCCTAGTATGGCCGAGCGCCTATGAGCGAGCCTACTACGGCAGAGCGATTATATACCGAGCCTTATAGGGTCGAACAACTATTTTACTTACTATATTGAGAGAGTTGAGTTGGTATCAGAAGGAAAGCATATCTTCAAATTATCTTTGACTCCCAGTTACTTTCAATTATTATATTATCAGTTTAGTTTCAGCTTTCAGTTATTTTATTGCCTTACATACTCGGTACATTATTTCGTACTAACGTCCCTTTTGCTAGGGACGCTGCATTTCATGTCTGAAGGTATAGACAATAAGTTTGACGAGCTCTCATAGTAGACGAGGTTAGAATTCAGCGAAGGATAAGTAAGACTTTACCTCATTTGGAGTGTAGCCGAGTCTATGAGTCATGGTGTTAGGATTTTACTACAGATTTATGGGTAGGTCGGTACCCTATCCCATTTGACGTCTAATACTCTTAGAGCCTTTGTAGACAGAGGTTCATTTTTGTATGGTATGTCAGGCCTTGACGGCCCATATGTATTCCTGTTTTAAGAAAGATGGTTCATTGGTACAGTGCTTTCCCACTTGTAGATATACAGTACGAGTTGTGGCCATGTGGACCCAGTTACCTATGATAGTATGATACGAAAGATACGTTATGTTAGTACTCGGCCGAGTAAGGTACTGGGTGCCCGTCGCGGCCCATCGGTTTGGGTCATGACAAAAGTGGTATCAGAGCAGTTCTGTCCTAGGGAATCTACAAGCCATGTCTAGTAGAGTCTTGTTTATGGATGTGTTGTGCACCACACTTATAAGCAGGAGGCTATAGGGCATTTAGGACTGCCACTCTTTTTTCTTACCCTAGATCGTGTGGTAGAGCTCAAGCGTAGGAATTCAAATTCTAAATTCTATTTATTTGTAATAAGAAGATACCTACATCCAGAAAGGCAGTTGGAAAGAGATTGAATGTGGCTATGGAAGAGTTGAGTCAGAGGAACTCGATTTTTTATGATGCTTATGATGAGTAAATGTAAGGTCTTCAGCAGATCATGTGCGTACTAAAATGTGTAAGATTTTTTATAAGGATCCTTAAGGCAAGAATATCTACCCATATGGTGAAAATCAATGAAAGATTTAGGAGGTGGATACAAGTTTCTAAAAGTAAAAGAAGCAAGATGAAGAAGGGTACGAGGTACCCAGCTAGTGAAGATTATCATTATTTACTATTCTGGGAGAGAGATATAAGCATTTTGAGTTACCTTCAACAGTAATAGAGGTATGTATAATTGGCCACACCGATCTCAGTTATGCGTATGGGAGCTAACAAATATGGTTTAGGAGAAGNACAAGTGATAAGTTAATTCATGAAGGTGAGAGGGTAAGTGAATCGAAGAAAGTGAGTTTCGTTTAAGTTTGTTAATTTGGGATAAAATACGGTCCGAGCTATAATACCCGGAATTTGTGGACTAGTTTCATACAAGGTACCATATGACCATGATAGTAAGGTGTGTTAAAAGTAAGTAGTATTTTAAGTAATTTATGATAATTCATAATTATGTGGGTAATTGGTTAATTATTGGTTAGTGGGAGATTAATAAGTTAACAATTAATTAGAATTGTGGATAAGCTTAATGGATCTTATCCTCAACGTGGCAGGAATATAAGTTTAATTTAGTGACTATTTACTCAACAAATAAGGTAGCTCATTTAGAGCAATTCTTGACTAAGTCACCACCTTAGTGGGGCCCACACCCATTAAGGTAACTTCCGAAAATAACAAAAAGTGATACATATTTTGGCAAGTGGGAAAGACATATTTTACATGGAGAAGCTTAATCTCCTAGGAGTTGGATATGATTAAAGCTTGCAAACATTGGATGCTAAGCTTTAATCTCCATGGACCAGCAACTTTAGATGCTAAAAATGTTAGATGCTAAGCTTTAATCTCCATGGACCGGCAATGTTGGATGTTAAGCTTGCTAATAAATTTTTCCCTACTTCGATCCGTTGTTACGTATTTTCGCAAAAGACGTGTGTTAGAGGAATTGTCAAGAAAATCGGTTCAGTTATGTTAAGGCTAAGTCCTTCCTTCATTTAGGAATGATCTCATAACTACATGTGTTAATAACAAGGCATAAAGAGAAGTTCAAACTCCCGAATTTATATACATTATCCTAGTCTCATAAGCTACAGTATTCTCCCTTATTGGGACTTTATATTCAATTAAGTATTGTCTCCTTCCAGTCAAGAGAGAAGAGTTTCTATATATATATATATATATATATATATATATATATATATATATATATATATATATATATATATCGGTGGGCAGGCCCCTATTGGGCAACCTCAGATCAGATGGTAAGTTATATACCGAGCGTATTGTTGCTGAGCGCCTATGAGCGAGCCCATCATGGCCGAGATACAGAGCCTAGTATGGCCGAGCGCCTATGAGCGAGCCTACTACGGCAGAGCGATTATATACCGAGCCTTATAGGGTCGAACAACTATTTTACTTACTATATTGAGAGAGTTGAGTTGGTATCAGAAGGAAAGCATATCTTCAAATTATCTTTGACTCCCAGTTACTTTCAATTATTATATTATCAGTTTAGTTTCAGCTTTCAGTTATTTTATTGCCTTACATACTCGGTACATTATTTCGTACTAACGTCCCTTTTGCTAGGGACGCTGCATTTCATGTCTGAAGGTATAGACAATAAGTTTGACGAGCTCTCATAGTAGACGAGGTTAGAATTCAGCGAAGGATAAGTAAGACTTTACCTCATTTGGAGTGTAGCCGAGTCTATGAGTCATGGTGTTAGGATTTTACTACAGATTTATGGGTAGGTCGGTACCCTATCCCATTTGACGTCTAATACTCTTAGAGCCTTTGTAGACAGAGGTTCATTTTTGTATGGTATGTCAGGCCTTGACGGCCCATATGTATTCCTGTTTTAAGAAAGATGGTTCATTGGTACAGTGCTTTCCCACTTGTAGATATACAGTACGAGTTGTGGCCATGTGGACCCAGTTACCTATGATAGTATGATACGAAAGATACGTTATGTTAGTACTCGGCCGAGTAAGGTACTGGGTGCCCGTCGCGGCCCATCGGTTTGGGTCATGACAAAAGTGGTATCAGAGCAGTTCTGTCCTAGGGAATCTACAAGCCATGTCTAGTAGAGTCTTGTTTATGGATGTGTTGTGCACCACACTTATAAGCAGGAGGCTATAGGGCATTTAGGACTGCCACTCTTTTTTCTTACCCTAGATCGTGTGGTAGAGCTCAAGCGTAGGAATTCAAATTCTAAATTCTATTTATTTGTAATAAGAAGATACCTACATCCAGAAAGGCAGTTGGAAAGAGATTGAATGTGGCTATGGAAGAGTTGAGTCAGAGGAACTCGATTTTTTATGATGCTTATGATGAGTAAATGTAAGGTCTTCAGCAGATCATGTGCGTACTAAAATGTGTAAGATTTTTTATAAGGATCCTTAAGGCAAGAATATCTACCCATATGGTGAAAATCAATGAAAGATTTAGGAGGTGGATACAAGTTTCTAAAAGTAAAAGAAGCAAGATGAAGAAGGGTACGAGGTACCCAGCTAGTGAAGATTATCATTATTTACTATTCTGGGAGAGAGATATAAGCATTTTGAGTTACCTTCAACAGTAATAGAGGTATGTATAATTGGCCACACCGATCTCAGTTATGCGTATGGGAGCTAACAAATATGGTTTAGGAGAAGGATGGGATATCAGGATCCAGATGGTGCACACTAAAATAGTATAGCTAAATATGAATACTAGAATGTTCAAAAAAAATGATAGGCGCTGAAGCTTGGAAGGGATAAATATTATCTTAGTGTGGTTCCCGTTCCTAATAGAGCGAGAATGTTAGGCAACCCAAAGATCCAAGGGATGGAGCCAAGGGAGCTAAAAGCAAAAGAATGTCTTGTTGGAGTTTTCAGAATAAAGTGGTAGGCATAAATGTTAGCAGACAAATAAGAAGAGAGTTAATGAACCATTATGAGTAAGATGTGATACATGGATGACAACGGTAGAAAAAATGACATTATTACAGAGTCTATAGTCAAGGGAATGAAAAGATGAGAGGTAACATGCCTTGAGACAACAAAAGTGTATAGGCCATAAAGTCGTATCCTCATTTCGAGAAATAAGTATGTGACTCTAAAGTGATTACCAAAAGGAAAAGTTAGATCCCAGAGTAATAAAAATCAGTATGGACTGATGAACAAGATAAACTAAACATGAATTAGGGAGTGAGTGATTTGATAATAGTTGGCGTCATCAGAATTTTAGAGATTATGTTCTGGCAATAATAGAATGGACGACAGAAGAATAACCTTTAAAGGTCATTCAGGAGGACGCTTCCTAAATCAAGAAATGTGAGAAAAGTTAAGCTTAAGGGACTATATGTGCCAGTTACACTAAGTGTCACCCTCGTGAGTAAGGAATTTTGTTATCCTCGGTACAGAAGGATTATTGCAAGGCGAGTAAGGTCCAATGATGATGTCAAATGACGCCAAGGATGAAGAGATAAAAAATCTATTGGAGGAACACCGTAGCACTAAATCTTAGTACTCCCCTAAATGGGGGAATATGGAGTGATGCGCCATTAAGTCAGAATTAAGTTGTTCTAATAACTATGAAATGGTAAAGGAAGAATGCGATAAAAATGAGAAAGGGATGAGATTGCACTTATTCAAATCCTACAGATATGCTACGATTCCAGAACATTATGCAAGCACGACGTCAAGGAAAGGAAGTAAGGGTTCCTACCTAGGATGTTATGGATAAATAAGGAGCTAGTACGAGAGGTAAGTTAAAACAAAAGAAGTAACCTAAGAAAGATTGCATGGAATATTGATATGAGAATGGGCCAACGAGTATCTAGTAGTTGATTCAGGAAGGGCCTAGTTATGGCTAGACAAGAGGTTACAAACAAATCAACATATCATGCAAGATAAACATAGTGAACCCCAACATTGTGAATTCAGTCTCGTAGATGATGATATCGAGATCCTTGAGAAATATTCAGATAGGAGTTGGGGTAGTTAAGGGTATCGTATGAGTGTTACGGAAATAAAAGAGAGTGCCACTGGGAAGACAATCAAAATATCAGTTCATAAGCAACCCTACAAGCACAAGGGCGTGGAAATAAGTAACTACGGATAATTATAGACGAGGAAGGACATAAAAAAAACATTCTGTCGAGTATACGATGTAATAAGCTCACAGATTTACAAGAGTCAGAAGGTCCTCCCTAAGTACTAAAATGAAAGACTAGCTGAGAAAATAAGGAAGAAGGCTTCAACCTAAGCATAGTAACTTGAAGAAGTGATGGTCATGTAAAAGCAATCTCACTACAACCTTGTATGCACTCCATAAGAAAGTGGCACCTACCGTGGCTAATGAACGGAAAGAAAAATCAAAAGTAATATTCGAGATCATATGAGTTGCATGAAGATTCCATCATTCGTGGGAATTAAGATAAGCTAAGTATGTACGTAACAAGGGGCAGAAAGACTAGGGAAGGTAATTGCTTACGTTTAAAGAAAGTTGAGAAAGAACGAAAGAAAGTATTCGATCGATGATCCATAGTGAGTTACGTTATGAACGCAATTAAGATTTTGGAGTATTATCCATGCAGCATATATGTTGACAATCATACAGCCGCAGAAGACTACGGTATAAGTTAAAAGAAAGAATTGAGTCCAGGCCATAGACAAAGGATTGAATTATTAGGAGATTGTATCATGAATATTCATAGCGCCCATGAAAGGCTAAAGTAATAATTAATACCATGAGCCGCAGATCGAAAGATAACTTAAGTCTACATAAAGGTTGACCAGAGGGAAGAGAAAACTAAAGAGTTACATCAACTAAGTAAATCAGGAGTCTGGTTATGGGATCCATAAAATTATAGAAATCGTGATTGCGAACATTGCGGAATCACTCTTAATATCAGAGGTATAAGAAAGATAGTACAACAACCATATTCTATAACGGCTCTACGAGAAAACCAGTTAGAAGAATACCAGCTCATAAGAAGTCAATATGAAGCTCCCACTGGATTATGTATGCACTAAAGGTGCAAGTATTATAATAGAGCTTCAAGTTGTGGATGTGAATTATACCTATGTAGAAGGAGGTCAGGAAAGAGATAGAAGATATGATGCGAGATTTTAAGGTAAGTAAGGTAAACGTGAAAAACATACGAGATACTCATGTGCAAAGGGTTGACAATAATCCATACTTTAGATAGAGGGCTAAAAGCGTTGGGATTCAGTATCCAGGAATGATAGCGGTGTCATCAGTGACATATATTCCAACTTATGGTTTCTAAATATAGAGAGGTCTAGCTAAGAGAGCAAAAGAGAGTTAGAGATGATGCGATGTCTCGCATAACACAAGGAAATCTATGGTGCAAGCAAGTTGAAGGAAGGTTGCGAGTAGTATAAACAAATGTGTGTAGGTCGCAAGCTAAAGTATGGTAAAGCGACAAGGTTTTAGGAATACATGGTGAGGATAAGAAAGGGAGGGGGGGGGGGGGGGAGAAAGGGACGAGAATGGATAAGTCCTCGGGATTAAGCCCATGAAAACAAGAGAGGTGATAGTTTCTCTAAGTTATAGGAAGTAGTATAGCCTGAATGAACTCGAAGGAGTCTAAGACTAATATCATTTAAAAGAGATGAAATGTTGCCCTGGTAGTAGAATGAGGGTGTAATTGTGAAAGATATAGGATGGTGTCTGGGCCTTCAATTGAGTAATGATTTGAAGAAAAAAAAGGGGGAGAGGGGGGGGGGGATTTCATGAATTGTACAGAATTAAAATACCCACGGTGGATGCAATGAAATAAGGTTATGGAAGTACAATATCGCCCCAGGTGGATTAGTCTAATCGTTTCAGATGTTCATGACAATGTATTACGTAAGAGGTTTCAAGTTACACTACTGGAAAATGGATTTATGGCAACAGTTTTATAGCAACGGTTCACAAACTGTTGCCATAGAAGGTTTTTTCGCTTCCACTAGACATATTTATGGGAATAGTTCAGGAGAAATATATTTTAATTGGAACGATTTTTCATTCCCTCCTCATCTACCCGTGAAATTTTCTAAACCCACCAAATCAACCCCGATTTTTTATATTTTTGATTAATATTAATAATGTAAATATAAAGTTAAATCATTTTTCCCCTTTTCCCAATAAACCTGTCCATCTTCAGTACTACTATTCGATACATCCAAACTCCAAAGAACCCATCTCTTTCTTTTAGCCTCTCAATGATTCATTCCTCCAAAGTCCTCTCTTTCACTCCTAAAATCCAAATCTAGAAACCTAAGATCTTTCTATTTCTAATGTCTTTCAACTCCTTATAGATTTATTTCAAGGACAGTTGCTAACCTTCCCAATCCCCAAATTCGAAAATCAATTTTATGCTCCAATCGGAGAAGTCGTCCAAAAGAATGTGTAAGTTTTGTTATCTGATTTTGGTTTTTTCCTTTAATCGTTCATTTTTCTTTATTTTACGTCTTCTTATAACCAACAGTGAGTTCTTTGATTTTTGGTTATTAGTGTGTCGTCTTCTACTGGAGTTTTAAGTGATATTTGTATTGCTGATATTCCTTCGTCTTTGAATTGGAGAAAGAAAAGAGTTGTTACTACAGTCAAAAATCAAGGCAATTGTGGTATGCAGTTTATTACCTTATCTTTTAGTTGTATCTTTATGGTAATTTCATTTATGTGGAGGATATATAACTTGTTCATAGTAGAGCCAACATTACAAATTTTTATAAAGTTTGGATCTTGATGATTTTTATCTCAACTGACAATGGAAACTTGTGATGTTTTTTGCCTTTTATCTTGTCTGGGACCTACCCTTGTTTGCTTTCCTTGTATTGTTTGTCATTTGAAGTTCACAACTAATATACTTCATTGAAACCCAACCTTAGCTCTTACTTTAGGTCCAGTGTTTGACAGGAGCAATGCTATCATGAGTATATTAGGAATGGATATATTGTTTGTTCCTTTCTTTCAATTTTCGTCTCTATGTATGTGAAAACCATTTCCTCAAAGTGACAGGAAGATAACAGTAATAGGACATATTAATATAGTATTTTGTTCGTTATTGATTAATGGACTTGCGAGAAATAGTATTACAAAGATCATAACAGAGCACATCCGAGGATTAAAATTTGGTTGAATTGTCATTCATTTTAGCTACTGAACCATAAACTTTACCAGACTACTCCAGAAATGATGCCCGTGCACTGTTTCTTTCTTACGAAAGCTATTGTTTAATAGTTTGGTTTTTATCAAGTTTTGATGTGTTTTAATTGATTACACAATTCACCTCCAGATATCAAATATCTCAACATGCCCAACAACCTAAGAAATCATCTTTTCAAGTTAGTTTTTGTGTAAGCCACAAATCTACATCTATATGTAGTTAGTGATAAACATATCCGCAACGTTTGCTGGTAAGTTGATTTTCAAATAGACAGAAGAAATGCTAAGTTGTATAGACAACGCACTGCTACTACAGTTTCTCTCAGTTGTAAGTACGTTACACCAATGCTACTTTGGGCATGTTCCATGAATATGCTTCAATTTTTTGCTAGTTAAGTTCATTCATTTATTTAGTTTTGTGACATTCTTATGACCATTTTTTTATTGCCTCTATGGTCAATATTCTTATTATAAAGACTAGTAGTTGTTATCCCTTTGATTTGTCATTTGAAGAAGTCAAGTGAGATATTACCATGCTTTAAGCTTTCTTGCTAAGTGATTTGCCTTCTTAATGACTTGGCTACTCCTCATTGAAAATGTTAACTAAATTGAACAAAATTTGGAACAAAAAAAATGCATTTGTCCAGTTGCAGTATGCATGTGTTATTTCTTTATAAAGAGTCAGCATCTCCTTGAGGAATTCACTTATTGACTCAGAAAGTAAAAGCTCAAGAAATGGTAGATTTATGATGAATTTATCCGAAGAAAAGGAAAAAATCTGATGACTGAAAAGGAAATAGAAATTATAACACAAGAAGATTATCAAAATGAAGAATCCGCAGAACAAAAAATTATATTTGATAACAATATATTTGAACAAGTAAAAGGCAAAGAGTTAGATTTAAGCGTAGAAAAAGTATTAGAAGTACCTACAATAAAAAATTGGTTCAAAAGACAGAAAGAAGAATATTACGTAGTAAGCCAAAAGGAACATATAATCGATTGTAAATTCACAAGAGGTAAAGCCAAAATACCAATAATAAACAAACGAATATTAAATAAAGAAATACAAGACATAAAAGCAAAAAACCCAATCAAATATGTACATTTAGGAGGAACTGAAATACTCATAAAAGCATGTTTTAGAGAAGGAATAGATACCCCTATAGAAATATATTTGGCAGATGATAGGATAATACAACCTATAGAAAAAAGTATAATAAGTGCAGTAAAAGGAAACCTCTTATACCAAAAGTTTAAATTTATAATAAGTGCTAATTACTCAGTAGCATTAACTGATAGAAATATAGATAAATCATTAGTACTATACTGGAAAATGTCAGGAATAGAACTAGCACCAGGAAGTAAGATATTTACTGCTAGATGTAAAAACCTATATGTTCTGACAACTAAACATAAGATAGCAGCAAAAAATAAAATCAATAAAATCAAAATAAAAAATCCATTTGAGAAAATAGTTACGGTTATTGATAATAAAGAATATAGCCACAAAGAAATTGATGTGGAAGAAGATTTAGAAATAGTAAAAGAAAGGATAAGTACGTCAAGTA
>ML435609.1:6197-91572 GCA_005239525.1 Nicotiana knightiana
GAAGAGAAATCAGCAGCAGCAAACAGAAACCCAAAGAAAACCAGACAGTCCAGCAAGAATACACCCAGAAATCTTGAGTGTGAATGTTTGAAGGAAACTTCCAGAAATCCAAAATCCCCCCCAAAAAAGAAGATAGCAGCTGAACTAGTCCTTCTATTTATGAACTTGTTTTCAAAAAGGAAATTAGATTTTTTCTAATAATACTCTTCTTTTTCAAAACCCTTTTTTTTAATGGAAAAGTATTTCTGAATAAGGAGTATTATGTATTCCAGCAACTCAAAGAGTGTAAGAAAGGTAACCCCTTTCATCTCCAAAAAAAGGGTCTATTTATAGGATATTTGGGAGTGGGATATTCTTTTGAATATTCCATATCCATAGCTGAAAAACAACACTCAATAGTACATAGGGCAGCTGTCAACCCTATCTTTGGGACAGCTGCCCCTATTCTAGAGCTTTCCTCTTTTAGAAAATACTCTTTTAACCTTAAGAGCCTGATTTCCTAAACTGAGCTACCTAATGTACCCCTTAGAGTCCCTGAATTTACCATTAGGTAACGGGGTAACTTACTTGGGTTATTATTAACTCTAGTTAATTATCCTTAATCAGGTTTCTTAGTTAAATTAGGACTGATAAGTATTATTAACTAGATCTTAGTGTAATTAAGACTAATCAACTTGATTCTTTTACTTAGGTTAGTTGACTTGCGTTAATTGATCAAACCTAGTTAATTATCTTAATTAGTACCTAGGACTTGGCTGTTTATTCAGGGTGTCAATAGCCCATGTTGGTATTATTAACAGGTATCCTTCTTACAAACCGATGTTAATTAGGTTAGACTTGAGGCATAGGATTATCTAGTTTATTAATCAATTAACTAATCAAAGACAATTATGCTTGAGAAACAGCGCATTCAAACGGCTATCTACTCACTAATTATGAATCAAGAGCAAGCAGATAACACAACAGATAGTCCAAGCAAAATAATCATGGAATCATAGAGACAATTCACACCATAATATGACCCTAACCTAATCACATAAAAAGGGACAGAATCTTGTTTTATCAGTAAAGAAAAATTCAAACTTGGCTGATCATTCTGATATCTAAAATATATGCTTGTTAATTCAAGACGACACCAATGGAACAAACTGAATCGACTAAGAAAAGTTATAACAAGTTCAGTTCCTTTGTCCCTGATATAACAACTGAATAACATAATAAGCTAATATAAATCATAAGTTAATAGAAACAGGATTAACCTAGTTTTTCTTTTAGCAAACCATTAGAGGCAGATCATTAAGGAAAACGAGACAAAACAGAACTACAATACCTAGCATAGTTTCATGTGTCACTGGCGTACCAAGACAGCAAAGAGAAGAAGAGTTTATGGACAGAATAAATTAATGCAACCAACGGTAAATCAACAAAAATAGTTTAGGTTTAAATACAGAGAATAACATATAATCCAAATAAAGAACAAGGAGAAACCACAAATACTCAAAATAATGAAAACAACCTAACCTAAACAGAAAATTAAAGAGAACAGGATTTAACATTGTTTTCGTTTTGATATTTCATAGAAAAAGCAAAGAAAGAAGAAGAAAACTCGTAGAAAAATGTTTGGCCGGAAAATGGGAGGTTGTCGAACCTTGGCCATATTTCGGCGGGGTTTGAAAACGGGTCAAACCCTCATGAATCAATTGCTCTAGTCAAAAGCAATCGACTCATGAATGTCCGAGTTGTTGGATCGTTCGAAGTCGACTGTTGTAGCATTTTAGGTTTTTTCAAATTCTAAGATCTGAAATCGGATGATTTTGGGTGGGACTTTGGTGAAATCAATGATGGGAGGTGATTGACGGAAGGGTGAGGATTATAGGGTGAAGGTTTGGGGCTATTTGGTGGAGGTCCGCCACCAGTAGACGATTTCTGATGGCGGAAGGCGGTGGAAACCTAGGGCGGCTAGGGTTCCTTGAGACAGAGGAGAGAGAGACAGAGGGATGGGGGGCGGCTAGGGTTACTTGAGAGAGAGGAGAGAGAGAGGAGAGAGAGACAGAGGGATGGGGGCGGCTAGGGTTTTGAGGGGGTTAGGCTTTGGATGAACTGAGGGTAGAGGGGTCGTTTGGACAGTTTTATAGTGGAGGGGGTGTGGAGTTGGATCCAACGGTTGTGATGGGGAGAGGTAAAAACGGAGTCATTTAGGTGGTCTGGGTTGTCCGGGATTAATTTGTTAGGCATGGGTGGAGTTTGTGTGTAGAGAGGGGATTGGGCCTGGGTAGTTTTGGCCCAGGTCCGATCTAATTCTCTTTTTAAACTAAACTAAACTACTTAATTAATTTAAATTAACTTAAAACTCCACAAAAATGTATTAATTAATTCTTATCCAGTCTAATTAGATATTGATTGGTAAATAAATTAAGGGTGAAACAATTAATTTTGACACTCACATATTTTAAAAGAAAAAATCAATTTTCACAATTTGTTCGGAAAAATGACTAAATTTAGCAATTAGTTATTAAAACTACATTACATTAAATAATCATCATCGGTTTTGTTAGTTTATTCAATTAATTACTAATAATGAATATATAATTCCTTGATAATAATGATGTGCCTAATTTCGCAAGTTTTAATAATTTTAAATGATGAATTATGAATATGAAAAATGCAAAATAAATTCACAATTAACACTAAAATTCAACAAAAAATTGTGAAATTAATTTATTTTATTGAATTTTGTAGGAGTATGGTGGGTGAAAAATCACATGCTCACAACTGCCCCTCTTTGCTCGGAAACAACGAAGAGTTTTCGGGCAAAGACGAAGTGAGTGGCGATAAACGACCTTTACTCATTCACATGTTCCATTGTGAAGCGTTTGGAAAAGTTTGACCGAACTCTGCTTCAAAGTTTGCCTACATATCCTTGGCTATAAAGGAATCAGGTCAGTGTAGTTCTAGAAGTTTTGGTAGCTGGGACTACCGAGTAATTGTGGTTTCACTGCGGTTGCTGCTGTTGATCTCCTTATTACACCCAAGTACAAAACGAAAGACTAACTAAACCTATCAGCTGCTAGTTACATGATTCATATCTAAGACTTGGTCTTGAGTCTTGATCTTTTGCTGACTCTGACCTGGATCCTGATGCTTATTAGTCACAGTTGCTGGTTTTGTCTTGTCGTTCCTCAAAGCAGGATATACTGGACGGATGACTTCAATCTCGTCCTGAATAGTCCACATCTTCCCTGTTTGGGAACTTTTGGATTCTTTCTTCTTTTGTTTTGTTATTTTGGATCGAAACTTCTTCTTTTGGTCGTCTCGAGTTCCAATGTCCTATAAACGTAATCTGCACAAAAATCAAAACAAACGAACGAAATTTATGCCCCAGTTTTCACTAGGAAGATTTCGTGAGTTATTGTAACGAACTTTATGCTACTTCATTATTGAAAGCAATGAAAAGCCGGGACTGGTGCACCCGGAGTTACTGTAGACTAGGGAGTGGATACCCTATATCTCAAAGCGGGATCAACTAGAGGTTGGGAGCTCTATGTTGCAAAATGAAATCAACTAGGGATTGTGTACCCTATGTTGGAAAAGAAATCAACCAGGGAGTGTATACCCTGCGTCGGGAAAAGAAAATCAACCAAGGAGTGTATACCCTTGATTGGAAAATAAAACATCAATACGGGAGTGTATACTTGATTGGCATCGACTACGGGAGTGTATACCCTGCGTCGGGAAAAGAAAGCATCAACCAGGGAGTGTATACCCTTGATTGGAAAAGAAAGCATCAACCAGGGAGTGTATACCCTTGATTGGAAAAGATTACGGGAGTGTATACCCTGCTTCGGGAAAAAGTGTAATTGGGGATTGGAGGGCCCATACTACTTTGAGTTATTTTCAACTTCAATTCTTCATCTCTTCCTTTTTTTTCTATTTTTTTTTAAATATTTTGGGCATGCGGGAACAGATTTTTTTATTTGAGGAAACTTCCCTTTCTTTGGAGTCAATGCTGCAAATCTCCTTCTAGTTCTCGCGCCTGTTTCCTATTTTCAAACAAAGAATAATTTGTTAGTTTGAAATGGTGGTTGGTTTTGCGGCCTTGATTTTCAACTGCTTGATCTCAGTTCTTTTGATGAAGATCTCAATCACTTGCTTGTTTGCTGGGGATTGGGTTTCATCTCTAATCCCGGGGACCTTGTCTTTCTGGATGGCAATTGGTCGCGTGGGATCCAGCATCCTATCTTTGTTTTGCCTTTGTAGGCTTTTCACTTGCTTTTTCTTTTGGATTTCCAGAGTATCGGGGGGAGTTTTGGCTCCTCAAATTCTGCNTTTCGGCTTTTCAAGCCTAGCGAAGATGGTTAGCCACGCGAGGCTCAACCTTTGAACTTCATTCGCCTTTATAGGCACTTCAATTTGATTTTCTCCTTTCAAGGTTTTGAGTTTGAATCATTGGCCATTGTGGCCAGTCGGGATCGACTCGATGCCCCTGACGAGGCTGGGTGCCTTTTGCATATTGACCCGCGTCAAATGAGAGCCCTGTAAATCAGTCTTTTCATCTTTTCTTTGCCTTAGTTTCGGGACAGAGTTAGACCGAAAGGGATTCAAAAGAAAAATAAACGACAGAATGGACGACGACTTTAAACAAGAGGTGTCCCTTTCGGGGAAAGGAAAGAAGGACTTATCTGGAGTGCATGCGGACTTCAATGAACATGACATGCCAATTGGACTGGATGCCTGATCAGTGTAAACCGTCCGACTCTCAGAAATTCATCACAAATATTACCTTGAGATTGAGAAACCTTGTCCCGGACTGTGTCCATGCCAGTGACCCATTATCCTTTTTGATCAGTGGCGCCCTTTGCGGGTTTTCACCAACTAACCTCTCTCATTTCTCTTCTCACCTCGCATTGTAGTGCTCTTTGCGAGTTTTCACTAACAAGACTCTCTCATTTTTAATTTCTCTGCTTACCGTCACCTCACGGTGCCCGTGTGGGTTTTCACCAATGAGACTCTCTCATTTTAATTTCCCTCATTTGCTTGTATTTGGATCCAAACATTTGTATCCTCCAGTTTTGGACATCTTTGCCGATTGATCGGAAGGACTTGAACAGGGTTTTTGGTGAAAAGAATTTGCGTTGAATCACAACTTTGGAACCTTTAAGGCAACACATCTCCGAATCTTAACACTTGCCCAAGCTTAAACTCTTGGGGAAATGTGGATTTTTATTTTGGTGTGACTGAACCCCAGGGAGAGGCTGCCTACGTATCCTTTCGGAATCAAGTCGAACGTAGTTCAGGGAACTTTTTGTTGTATTTTTTTGATTTTTGTTTTGATTTTTTTTTTTGGTTTTTGTTTTGATTTTTTTTTTTTTGGGTTTCTGTTTTGATTTTTTTTTTTGGGTAATCAAAGAAGAGTAACCGACTCAAAGGGTTTGAAAAAAGGGTTAATGGTGTTTGGGTAGCAAGAATGAAAGCCTTTGTCATCCCAACCGGAGAACATTTGAAAATATATGGAGGATCAAACATAGTACCTTTTGACGGCATCTGCATTGACAGCCGTTTCGGGGTCATTTCCTTCGATGTCCCCCCAGGTATAACGCTCTTTTTGGTAGCAATTTCCTTATGATGTATGGACCTTTCCAGTATAACGCCATAATATTTCTCATATCCCATATACATATATTTACATATATACGCGTATATAACGTCGTTTGAATCATATTTCAGCCACTGTGGGCAACATCATCATCATATACCAGCTGATCAGGTGGTGGTGCGTATATAACGCGGTAACTTTTTCGCATATCCCATATACATATATTTACATATATACACGTATATAATGCCACATGGTCATGGGTCAATGTGCATATGTAAATACATGAAATGCATATGAAATACGTCAATAAAATCTCTCGGTACGTCATAAGGCCATTGTGCCTCTGATTAATATCATGAAATAAACTTTACCAACATATGTATTTTCGAGACCCATGAACAGAAGATAATAATAATTCACATGGGGAAACAAGAATATAGACACCCCTAGTATTTCTATGAATAGAGTAATTTATGAAAACCATGAGTTTGCTTATTTCTTCCGTATAATTTGGACCATGCCAAAAGAAAGAAGGGATAACCTTAACATACCTGGAGTAGGGAAAAATCCGTGTACTATTCTTGAAAAAGGTTGCACTAGGTAACGTAAGGAGCACTTAGTTAAGAACTACAACATTCTCATACCCAAAGATACGAGCAGGTTTCCAAATCCTAAACTCCCGTAAACCAAAAATAAGACACCGAGGATTCCTGTGTAGTAGGAAAGAGGCACATCCTTGTCGTGAATTTTAAAGAGAGTCTGAGTAGATGTTTTAGTACTATACTCTAGTAATTCCCCAAACTAAGTCACCTTTTTGGAACTTTGAGTTTAATGGTGGAATTCTTGATTTCCATGTCAGATTCCTTAGGGTAACTCGTGACATAGTTTTTAAGAGTGACCCATTTGTTGCTCACTTATTCTGCCATTTTTCGCTTCTTTTCTGTTAATAACAGTGTGTCAAAAGGGTTTCTGTTGTTATTGAGCCATAGGGTAATCATCCATTTAAGAACTTGCCATTACTTGCCACCTTTCAAGTATAGTATAAGAGTCATCATGCTAGATTAGTGGGATGCCACGTTTTTGAGTTTAATCCTTATCCAAAACTTCAATTACTCCATCACTAATTATTAATTAACTAGGTAATGTCTCGTTATCCAACAATTAACCAATTACCCACATATTTAAGACTCATTTCCACTTACTTAAAATACTACAAAACTTTTCACATACCTTATACACCTTACTGTCATGGTCATGTGGTACCTTATATGGTACTAGTCCATAAATATCAGGTATTACCGCTTGGACCGTATTTTATCCCAAAATGTCAGACTTAATTCATTTTCTTCGATTTTCTTACCCTCTCAGCTTCACGAATTCACTTATCACTTGTTTGAAATAATATAATACTTAAAATCTTAAAAATAATCTCATTCCCGAGCTTATATGAATTTACTCATGGTGCACTTTCATGTGCGAAAACATGGGATGTAACAAGTAGTTTTTCTTGTGGAATTCATTCCTTTAGCACAAATTTATGGTATTGTACTGATTGTGAATAGATTTGGAGCATTTGGAGTCTGAATCGAGGGGCAAGAGCATCACAGAGTAGAGATTTTATCGGTTTGAGGTAAGTAACGATTGTAAATCGAAACCCCCGATTTTGTGTCATGTGACTATTTTAAGGTGACACACATGCTAGGTGACGGGCGTATGGGCGTGCACCGTTGGGGATTGTGACTTGGTCCATCCTGAAGAAATTGTAAAGTTGCATATTTTGTTGAAACATATGATACTAATGTGTTTTAGAAAGAATTTCTATAAATCGGGCTGGATGCCATGTTTAGGCCTTATGCCAGTGTTGTTTGGACCCTTAGAGGTCTTTTCTTGCTATCTACTCATTGTTTTCGATTGGAAATCTATACTCAGTCATGTTTATACTTATTCACTGCATAACTCAGTCTCTATTACTCTATTTTGATGCATCATATAAATGTTGTTTGGGCTGAATATTTTTTTTTCTGAGAGCCTGAGAGGCTGGAGAGGTTTATTACTGAGTGAGGCCAAGGGCCTGATTTGTGAGGATATTTATGTGATCGGGCTGCATGTCACATCATGTTTTATATAGACTGAGGGCCTCATTGATTTATGCGATGATTGGCTTGATATAGCGCTTGGGCTGAAGGAGCACCTATGGAGTCTGTACACACCCCCAGTGAGCGCGAGTGTCGAGTGTCGAGTGTCGAGTGCCGAGTGTTGAGTGACTGGGAGGCATGAGTGATGGTGAGATTTTCCCGAGGGGTTGTATACGAGTGATTGTGAGGGTTGCCCGAAGGGCTATATATGAGTGATGTTTGCCTGAGGGGATGATTATGATTTCATCATTTTTGCTCACCTTTTCATTGAAACTGGATTAAAACGAGCTGATTTGATTCAAACTCTGGTTTTAAAAGCATGCCGTATTTTACTAATTTATCGTGATATGAACTTTACTTGCATTATTGCTCGTCACTACTTCTCAGTCTTTATTTATTATTTTTAATTACTGAGTTGGCGCACTCACTGTATTGGTAAAAATGAGCTTCACACGTGTAATACTTATGATGACTCTGCAATCTATGTGGAGCATTGACAACATGACAACTGGGCGAGACTTTATGAAGAGGTGTGGGATAAAGAGGAACGGAACAACATACCCACAGGGTAATCAGATACGGGAATCTCAACCTAATTGAGAAGGCAAAGAGACACGGTCAGAATGAATCAAGACGGAATAAAGGGCAAATTTGGGGATCTTCAATTAATGAGACAAAACGTTACATAATCTTCACGCAACAACTACGATTAATCATTGTAATGTTACATTAATGCCATTATTAGCCATTAATGCTCAATCACTAAAAAGAGTAGACGTTATATTAAGAAATTCCCTATAAAAGAGAGTAAAATATAACTTGTAAGGACACGTTCGAACCACTATTGAAATATACTTACTTTTTACGCATCTTTCTGCTTTCTATTTACGAATTTACTTACCATTATTAGCATATTCTTTGGTTATCAGAAACCCGTATTCTTCTTAAAATAGCTTTGGTAGAGAATCTACTTCTTTGGTTAAACAAATTGGTTCCGTTATCGGGAATCTGATAATCTCTATTTTTTTCTCAAACAACATTCTGTAAATTATGTCGAACGCCAACGACAACAACCAACAAAGGATTGTAACTCCAGTTCCATCACCTTCAGGTTCCCCACGAGGCTCAAGGGAAAATTCCCCAGCGAGATCTATGAATCAAAATAATAATAACAATGGAAATGAACAAACAAGAGAAAAAGATCCTGCAAAACAAATGGTTGATGAATATGTGACTCAAGCCTTACAAGCTTTCATGAGGGGACTGCCAGCTGCATCACCTACGCCTCCTCCTAACAACACCGCAACTTTGGAAAATCCACAATCCGGACTAGAAAACTCAGGAAGTAGAGGCAACTCCAAATAAGTCCTTCGAAGCAAGACCAGGTATGTTCAGTAATCTAGAATTACAGCCTTTATTACTAACCTTGCAGAAACAGGTGAAGGAACAAAACGACCGAATCAAGCAAATTCCTGGAGTTACCACCTGTTATCAAAGGCATTGATGTTGATAGATTTTCTTAACAACCTTAGAAGCCAAATGCAGCACCCTTTTCTATTCCTAAGAAATTCCAAATGCCTGATATTCCCAAGTACGACGGAACAACTGATCCACGTGATTATGTAACTTCTTTTACTACAGGAGTAAAAGGAAATGATCTGATTAAACAAGAAATTGAATCAGTACTAGTCAAGAAGTTCGTAGAGACACTCACCAAAGGAGCACTAACATGGTATTCTCTTCTACCCGAAAATT
The DNA here is from genome assembly GCA_005239525.1 of Nicotiana knightiana. NCBI lineage: Eukaryota > Viridiplantae > Streptophyta > Magnoliopsida > Solanales > Solanaceae > Nicotiana > Nicotiana knightiana. The sequence continues at coordinate 15,684 of ML435609.1, forward strand.
CTATTGACTCTTTTGCTGAGCTTGCAGATTCTTTTATAAAAGCACATTCCGGTGCACAAAAAGTCGAAAAAGGAATGGAAGACATATTCAAGATAAAACAAGGAGACGCGGAGTTGCTCCGAGAATTTGTAGACAGGTTTCAACGAGAAAGAATACTGCTACCAAGGGTACCTAACAATTGGGCAGCAATGGCGTTTACAAGCAACTTAAATGACAGAAGCTCATAAGCCACAGAAGACTCAAGGAAAGCTTGAGAGAATTCCCAGCCACGACATGGAACGATGTCTATAACAGGTACAAAATCAAGCTACGAATAGAAAAAGACACCATTGCTCAATCAAAAGCTGAAGATCGAGCTAGTTCTAGACGCTCCGAACCGGAAATGAGAACAGGTAAGAACAAGCATGATCCATATATGGGACCTTCAGGATGAGAAACTCGTTCTAGGTTTGAAAACACACGGTCAGATTATAGACCGTCAAATAGAGATACGAACTCATCCTCCTCAAGATCTATAAAAGATCGGGAGGACCGGAACAGAGGTAATGCAAGAGTCGGAGACAACTTCAATGTAAGTACTTCTGAATTAATTACTGTACTGAGAAACATGGGTGATAAAGTTCGATGGCCCAAAGAAATGAGATCGAATCCAAACAGATGGAATCCAGACTTCTGGTGCGAATTCCATAACGATCACGGACACAGAACATCAGATTGTAGATTGTTGCAAGGTGAGGTAGAACAATTATTAAAACAGGGCTATCGAACAGAACTGTTTAGTGAAAAAGGCAATCAGGAATTTATGAAGAACATGCAAGAGCCCTCGAAACCACCATCTCCAAAGAGAATAGTGAATGTGATACACGGAGGAGATGAGGTGAACAGAGTAGTCTGTAAAAGAACAACAAAGTTCAGAATTGCACATGGGAAGCGGATTCGTGAAGACATGGAAGCAGACAATATAACATTCGACAATGCAAATGGCAACGGATTGCTGCTTCCTCATAACGATGCTCTGGTAATATCTCTACTCATACATGACACTAATGTAAAAAGAGTGTTGATTGATCTAGGTAGCTCAGTCAACATCATTTTGTTGAGAGTTATGGAAGAAATGCTAATGGAGGATCGAGTAATCCCAAAAGTACGAGCCTTATCCGGGTTTGACAACTCTACGGTCATAAAAAAAGGAGAAATTGAGCTTAGTACCTATGCATAAGGAGTAATCAAAAATACAAAATTTCAAGTCATTGACACCGATATGGCTTAAAACGTAATCATGGGGAGACCATGGATCCATGAAATGGAAGCAATACCATCTACTTTACACCAGGTAATAAAATTACCTTCCAAATGGGGAATTCAATAGATTCGAGGCGATCAACATACCTCAAGGAATATAAATTCAGTAGTACACTCAAACAAAAAAGAGGTAGCGGAAGAGTCAAAAGATGAGGAAATCGCCCAATTAGGTACGGAAGAAGAAATTGGAACCCAAATAGGTACGGAAGAAGGAAGCCACGAGAAGGTGAACCAAATCACCACAGAGGAAACATCAACACATACGGACATGGATTCCAGACCCGATGTCATTCAGGATCCAGAAGAAGATGAGCATATTAAAACAACTATTGAGGAGCTCGAAGCTATCCTACTGTTCGAGCAGAAGCCTGAGCAAAAAGTTCATATAGGCACGAGGCTAAGCCCCGCAAGAAGAAGTAAGTTAATTGAATATTTAAAAGCTAACTCAGATTGTTTCGCTTGGTCCCATTCAGATATGACAGGTATACCTCCGGAAGTGATGACTCATAAACTAAATGAAGATCCATCCTTCGTGCCTGTCAAGCAAAAGAAAATAAAGCAAAGACCATTCAAGAACTAAGTGATAGATGAAGAGGTACAAAAACTCTTGAATATTGGTTCAATATGCGAGGTAAAATATCCTAATTGGTTAGCTAATACTGTAGTGGTAACCAAAAATAATGGTAAATGGAGAGTATGCGTAGATTACACAGATTTGAATAAAGCATGACCCAAAGACTCCTTTGCATTACCACAATAGATCAAATGATTGATGCCACTACAGGTCATGAATTATTGAGCTTTCTAGATGCATATTCTGGTTATAATCAGATAAAAATGGATCCCTCAGATGAGGAAAAAACTTCCTTTATTACAAACAGGGGGACTTATTGTTACAAAGTCATGCCTTTTGGCCTGAAAAATGCTGGAGCCACGTATCAAAGGCTAGTGACCAAGATGTTCTAGGAACATCAGGGGAAAACAATGGAAGTATACATTGATGACATGCTGGTAAAATCAACTCAAGCGGAAGATCATTTCCATCATCTTTCAATCACCTTCGAAATCCGGCGCAGGTATAACATGAAATTAAATCCAGAAAAATGCGCCTTAGGCGTTGAATCAGGTAAGTTTTTAGGTTTCCTTGTATCAAATAGGAGTATAGAAGTAAACCCCGCTCAGATTAAAGCTATTTATGAAATACCTGATATACTTATGAGCAAAAAAGACGTTCAAAAACTAACAGGAAGAATTGCAATCTTAGGAAGATTTATCTCCAGGTCTTCGGAGAAGAGTTTTAAATTATTTTCAGTTCTAAAAAAGCAGAATCAGTTCGAATGGACTGAAGAATGCCAATAGGCTCTCAAAGATCTGAAGGCCTTTCTATCAAAACTCCCGCTGCTGTCTAAACCAAAAGAGGGGGAGAGATATATGTCTATCTTGCCATAGCAAAAATTGCCGTAAGTGCACACTGGTGAGAGAAGACAGAGGTAAACAATCTCTGATTTATTATGTAAGCAAGTCTTTATTTGATACTGAAACTAGATATCCTCATCTAGAAAAAATAGCCTTAGCTATAATCATGGCAGCTAGAAAGTTGAGACCATACTTTCAATGTCACACAATCACTGTTGTGACCTCGTATCCACTAAGAAATATTTTGCATAAACAAGAGTTATCAGGGAGATTAGCTAAATGGGCAATAGAATTAAGTGAACATGACATAATATATCAGCTTAGGACTGCAATAAAGTCTCAGATTTTAGCTGATTTCGTCTCTGATTTTAATACTAGCATAATCCCTGAGGTGGAAAAAGAGTTACAACTCTTCAACGGGGCTAATCCACGAATTTGGACCCTATTTACTGACGGCTCTTCTAAGATAAAAGGAGCTGACTTGGGAATTGTTTTAACATCACCTGCGGGTGAAAAGATACGACAAGCCATTAAATGTTATCACATAACTAACAATGAAGCAGAGTACGAAGCTATCATTGCAGGGCTTGAACTGGCACGGGAACTCTCAATTGAGCAAATCGTGATCAAAAGTGACTCTCAACTAGTGGTAAATTAGATGCAGGGGACTTATACCGCAAGAGAGGCTCAGATGCAACAATATCTGGAAAAGGCATGAGACGTAGCAAGGCAATTCCAGTCATGGAAAGTTACGCAAATACCCAGAAAGGAAAATGCAGAAGTGGATGCATTAGTTAACCTCGTAGCAGTTGCCGACGTAACAAATAAGGACAATGCAATTGTCATACACCTATTTCATTCAGCAACCGACCAGGATAAAAATGAGTTAACATTTAAAAATTTAACCTGGGATTGGAGAAAAACAAAATTTTAAACCTTTTTCAGAACGGCACCGTGCCTGAAGATAGAAAAGAAGCTCAAGTACTTTGCCGGAAAGCTGCGCGGTACTGCCTAGTTCGTGAAACTTTATACCGTAAAATGTTTGGAGGTCCCCTAGAAAAGTGCCTTGGACCCAATCAAACGGAGTACATGATGAAGGAAGTACACGAGGGACACTGCAGAAACCATGCACGAGCAAGATCCTTAGTCAAAACCCTAATCAGAGCAGGGTACTATTGGCCTAAAATGGAGGAAGATGCTGAGATCTTCATGGCTAAATGCGAAAAATGTCAGCAATATGCCAACAATATGCACCGGCCAGCAGAATTACTCCACCCAGTGGTGTCACCATGGCCATTCATGAAATGGGGCATGGATATAGTGGGACCCCTTCCCCCAGCTAAAGGAAAGGTACGGTTCTTACTCGTATTAACTAATTATTTCACAAAATGGGTGGAGGAAGATGCTTTTAAACAAGTGCGAGAGAAAGAAGTGAAAAGCTTCATATGGCAACACATAATATGCTGCTTTGGAATACCAAAGGAGATCATATGTGACAATGGCCCACAATTCATAAGCTCACAAATCACAGAATTCTTCGAAAGCTGGAAAATCAAGAGAATCACTTCATAACCATATCACCCCATCGAGTCAACAAACAAAGTCATTGTCAAAAACTTAAAGAAACGATTGGAAAAAGCCAAGGGAAACTGGCCTGACGAGCTACTGGCATTATTATGGGCTTACAGAACTACTGCAAAAGTAGCCACGGGAGAAACTCCATTCGCGCTTGTCTACGGTTCAGAAGCATTAATACCAGTGGGAATCGGCGAACTAAGCACGAGATTCACAACGACAACAGAAGAAACAAACAATGGTGAGTTAAGGAAAAATCTGGATTTGCTCGAGCAAAGAAGAGAAGCTGCATTAATATTTATGGCATCCCAAAAACAAATTAAAGGGAGTTATTACAACAGAAATCTCACCTCAGATATTTCAAAATTGGGGACTTCGTTCTTAAAAAAGTTTTCCAATCAACAAAGGAAGCTGGTGTAGGAAAGCTTAATCCAAACCGGGAAGGGTTGCAAAGTCCGTATCATTGCTGGAAAAGGCGCTTACGAGCTTGAAACTATGGACGACAGACCAACCAGTTGGAATGTTGTTCATTTGAAGAAGTATTATTTCTGAAGTAAAGGGAATACCCCCGGTCAGGTATCATTACGTTCGATTTTACTTTTGTACAGTTAAAGTTATACTAACCATTTTAGATGATAGGCAAAAAGCTAACCCATAACCAGATGATGATATTAGACCTGCATAGAAACGAGGAAGTAACTGAATTCCCGGTATAAGATTACAACTTTCTGATGGACGTTGTTAAAGGGTTAAGCAGTCATCATCTAAACTATATACCTTCGAGTCCGGTATGTTTTTCCTTTTTAGGAAAAGGACCACAAGGAAGGAATATTCAAGTGCTCGAGATTTCATTCTTCAAAGCTCAAACACTTGGGGGACTATACAGTATGGAAGGCAAAGAAGACTATCAAAAAGTCAAAGCTCAAGCCTGAAGATCCATCTTCCCAACAAGTCAAATACTATGAGCAAAATCAAAGAGCCAAAGACAAAAAACACAAAGCATGATTCAAAAACCTTCAAAAAAACATATTCGTAAATGTAAACGAATGTTTAGGTTAAGGGAGAACTATTAGATACAGATAAAAATGCACATCCTTGTACTTAGTCAAAAACTGTTGTAAATGAAAACAGTTACAGATGAAGCAACATCCTTGTACTTATTCAAAAACTGTTGTAAATAAAAACAATTACGGATGAGAAAAGCATTATCCTTGTATTTATTCAAAAACTGTTGTAAACAAAAACAATTACGGGTAAAAATTCATACCCGTATATTTAATCAAAAAACTGTTATAAATGAAAACAGTTATACCCTTGAATTAATTCGAAAAAGCTGTTACAAAAGAAAAACAGTTACGAGTGCAAGTTTATACCAAATCTGTTGTAAGAAAAACATTTGCAAAGGAGTTATGGACGATACACAAACACGTGTAAAATGTTGCGTAAGTTTGAAACAATACAAAGACTTTCTTAAAAACATTTTCAAAGAAAAACATATGAAATTCCTATCTCTGTTTTGTACATTTACACCATTATAAAGTTGATACGTCTTCTTCATTAAGTGTTGATAAAAAAAAAGCCCTCTTTTATAAATCGTGCCTATTACGAAAAGGTACGAAAAATCTAAGCATTTTTTAAAATGCAAATCAAAAACTCAGAGGTAAATCAAAAACCTCAAAAAGCAAGCATGCAAAGATTTAAGAGTGAAAAAAAAAACTCAAAGGAATCGAAAGTCATGCCGATATTACTATTAATATTTAGTGGCAAAAAAATAAGTATTAACTTAGTCTAAGCCTAATTTGTTTATACAAAAGTTTCCCCTAAGTTGTCAGTTAGGGACTTATAAAGGACCGAACTTTACCCCCAATGGGACCGGGGGTAACCACCAATTTTTGCAAATAAAAAAAAATAAGAACCAAGTTCCATAAACTTTTTCACTAGATGGGGGGTTGTATTCACTGACAGGAGGAGCGACTTGAGATGGCGAGACACGAGCAGCAGGGACCTCAGCCTCAGGTGAAGAGAAATTTCGAATTTGCTGAGACTTCTCAATCGTCTCTCTGGTTTTAGCAATTTTGACTTCCAAGTCAAAACCCTCTTGGCCTATTTTCGTCGATGTGTCAAGACGGGCATTCAAATAAGTCCAGCTAACATCGACGACTTCTTTGTCGTTAAGAGCCTCGTAGTTTTTCTCCCATTGTTCAGCTTTAGCTCTTAGCTCATCTCTTTCAGCCACGACAACATCATGAGAGGCCTGTAAAGGAGCGATGGATCTTTCTAGAAAACTGGACCTTCTCTGAAGAGTTACGGAGGTGTTCTTGGGTTTGGGTGAGAAATTGAACAAGTTTTCTAGAGTACACCTCCTTCTGGTCCAACAAATGCTTCAGGCTCCTAATCTCCTCCGTGGCTCGGGAAAGCTGCTCTGCAAATGAAGACTCTAAGACACTTTTTTCCTTACCTTCCTGGTTCGAAGACGCCTTCTCAACGACCAGTTTTGCTGCCATAACCCTAACTTTCCACTCCAAGGTACATTTTCCTCCTCCATTTCCTCCATGTCAAGCTGTAAACTCTCGTACTGCTCCTTCCAATTATCAGCCTCAATATGGAAGTCATTTACTGCTTGCTCCATTTGAACAATTCTCTTCATTAGCTTTGTGCCTATAAGGTTGATCTACATAAAATGATAAATTGGATACGGTAAGAATATATATAAGTACATATGGAGGAAAATCAAGTTTTACCTTTAAGGACGAGTGCACAATCTCGTTCATCCAAGTCAGGGAGTTGTGGCTTTCCAGCTTAGACTCTTAGTCGAACCTATCAATGGCTTTAACCATGCATCAGCCTGGCCCAACTTTTTCAAGAGGCTGCCCGCCGCAGGAACCTCTATTGTAACTTGCTTCATCACCCCCCTACTGGAAGACCCTACTTCAAAAGCGTAAGGCACGGAAGCAGGGGCGGGTAAAGGAGCCACAGACAGAGTAGGTTGAAGAGTAGCAACGAGAGTAAGAATGGCAATGGGAGCAGAGGCAGCAACGAGAGTAATAAACGAAAGTTTCTTAGGAGCAGGAGGAGAGAAAACAATAAGAGGAGCTTCATCAGAGATGGTACCAAAACCTTGTTGGAACAGGTGATCAACAGACTCACGGATAGGAGAGGGAGTTGGTGAGTAGTCGGTCCTCTTATTTGGTGAGTAGTCGCGTGCCTTAGGTATTTGACCAATTTAGCTTCCGTACCCTTTACTTTTCATCATCTTATTCACCTCCATTCTCCGATGTTGTCCCACCAAAGAGTGTTTACTCTCGTGGCTAGGAGTAAAAGGGTATTAGTTACTCCAAAAGATGACAAAGATAGAGGGTGGTATGTCTGGTATGTTGTTGTCCCTACTGCAGGTTTAGAGACACTAAGCCCTATGTTATTTGGGTAGGATAAAGGTCAACACTGTCATGTGATGACATTGAAGAAAGCTTCTCACTCATGGCTTGACTATCCTTGACAAAAGAAAACTCAGCAGGAACAATCTTATCGACTCTCGGCTCACGAAGCGGTTCATTGTGTTATCTACTCTTTGATGAAGATTTAGAAGCCCTAGCCCTCGAAAAAGATGAAGGAGTGTTAGATCTAGAAGATGGAGGGGGATAAGAATAAGAAGAAGAACCCCTGGAAGGAGTAGAATTTAAGCTCCTAAGACTACCGCCCCTCCTACTCCGTGTTGGAGCAGAAGAAGGAGTCAGTTCATCTATAATGATGACCTTTTTAGATTGCTGGTTTGAAGAAGACATATTTACGAAGATGAATAATTTATAAATAAAGAAAGAAGGTTAGAAGTTTTCCGTGAAAGTAAAAAAATGAAAAGGGGTATTTATACTCAAAGGCAACCGTAAAAAAATGGAAAAAACAGTGATGTGAAAGTCATAATTGAAGCTGTCACTTCGAGACTGATGCAGCCGCAAAAATCCCTAAAAGGTGCTGAATAATTTGAAAATCAATCCGGGAAAGCCACGTGGCACGAGCATTAAATGGAAGTGACAAGAAACACATACATTCAGAGACGGATGCAATGGAACGAGTGAAGAGGCGGCAAAATGTTCCCGCCATAAATGAGTATCCACTTACCAAATATTAATCGATAAATAAATGGTAAGTGGGGGGACTATATGTATTTGTAAAAATGAGCTTCACACGTGTAATACTTATGATGACTCGGCAATCTATGTGGAGCAATGACAACATGACAACTGGACGAGACTTTATGAAGAGGTACGAGATAAAGAGGAACAGAACATCACACCCACGATGTAATCAGATACGGGAATCTCAACCTAATTGAGAAGGCGAAGAGACACGATCAGAATAAATCAAGACGGAATAAAGGGCAGATTCGGGGATCTTCAATTAATGAGCCAAAATGTTACATGATCTTCACGCAACAGTTATGATTAATCATTGTAGCGTTACATTAATGCCATTATTAGCCATTAATTCTCAATCACTGAAAAGAGTAGAAGTTATATTAAGAAATTCCCTATAAAAGGGAGTAAAATATAACTTGTAAGGACACGTTCGAACAACTATTGAAATACACTTACTTTTTACGCATCTTTCTGCTTTCTATTTACGAATTTACTTACAATTATTAGCATATTCTTTGGTTATCAGAAACCCGTGTTCTTCTTAAAATAGCTTTGGCAGAGAATCTAATTCTTTGGTTAAACACTCACGTTACTCCCTGCACCTTGTGTGGAGATCTAGGCGTATTTGGACACGGTAGCGGCTGTTGACTATTGGGTTACAGATTTCTCGAAGATATCAAGGTAGCTGCATAGCGATCGCAACCCTGATTTTCTCCCTCTTATCTTCCTTTAGTTGTGTTTAGTTACTTTCCAGGATATGTTAGTCTCTATATTGTTAGACAAATTGTAGTAGATGCTCGTGACTAGTGACACCCCGATGTCAGGCTTTATTTTTCCAAAATTTTGTTTTGATTTGAACACCCTTTATGAAGGTTTTATATTAAATATCTTTGAAATTATCTTTGAAATGAAAATATTGATTCGTTTTGGTAATGTGTCGACTTTCCTAGTACCTTGATAGGCTCCATCACGACAGGGTTAGTTTTGGATCGTGAAAGAGAAAGATTTAATTGACTGTGAAACTGGAGAGCTCAAAATGAGCTTAAATGATAAAGAAATAATATTCAACGTGCAGAAATCTATGCAGCGACCAATTGAATTTTCTAACTGCTCTCTAATAGAAGCGGTGGATGTAATTTGGGAGGAGGAAGATGAAACCTTGAATGCTAAAGACCCTCTAGCAGCTTGTCTCATGAACTTAGATGAAGTAAATGGAGAGGATTTGGCAGAGTGGGTACTGGCTCTTGAAGGCCAAGGGTTTTGGAAAAGAGAGCTCGAATTTGAGTCTTTGCATTTAGAAGAAAAAAACAATTCCTCCAGCCAAGCCATCGATAGAAGAGCCACCAAAGTTGGAGCTGAAGCCGCTACCACCTCACCTCAGGTATGCTTTATTGGGACCTAACTCAACTTTACCTATTATTATCTCATCTGGTTTGTTAGATGTGCAAAAAGAACAACTTTTGCAGGGATTGAGTGAGTACAAAACTGCACTTGATTGGACCATTGTAGACATTAGGGGTATCAGCCCGACCTTCTGTATGCACAACAATTCTACAGGAAGATGGACACAAACCTTCCAGAGAACATCAAAGAAGGCTGAACCCTAACATCAAGGAAGTTGTGAAAAAGGAGGTGATCAAGTGGTTAGATGCGAGGATCATTTTCCCCATCTCCAACATCAATTGAATTAGGCCAGTCCAATGTGTGCCTAAGAAAGGTGGGATGACTGTCGTGCAAAATGAGAATAATAAGTTTATATCAACAAGAGCAGTCACAGGAGGGAGAATTTGTATGGATTACAGAAGATTGAATAAGGGCACCCGAAAGACCATTTTCCCTTGCTGTTCATTGATCAAATGCTAGATAAATTGGTTGGGAAGTCCCATTTTTGCTTTCTGGATGGATGCTCGGGGTATAATAAAATCTCCATTGCCACGGAAGAGAGAGAGAAAACATCATTCACGTGTCCATATGGCGTCTACGCCTTCCGGAGGATGCCATTCGACCTATGCAATGCACCCGCCACATTTCAAAGGTGCATGATGGCCATCTTCACTGATATGGTTAAGGACATCATGGAGGTCTTTATGGATGATTTCTCAGTGGTGGGAGACTCATTCGATGATTTCCAAAGGAATTTGAAAAGAGTGCTGAAAAGATGTGTCGAGACTAATCTGGTACTCAATTGGGAAATTGCCATTTCATGGTACAAGAAGGTATATTCTTGGGGCACCTAGTATCGAGAAAGGGCATTGAGGTAGATCGTGCAAAGGTTGATGTGATCGAAAAGCTTCCACCACCCACTTCCGTTAAAGAAATAAGAATCTTCCTTGGCCACGCCAGTTTCTATAGACGGTTTATAAAAGATTTTTCCAAAATTGCTGACCCCTTATGTAAATTGCTTGAAAAAGAACACCCTTTTGTGTTTTCTGATGACTGCAGGGTAGCTTTTGAAGAATTGAAGAAGAGACTGGTGACAACACCTGTCATAGTTGCACCTGACTAGGAGAAACCATTTGAGCTGATGTGTGACGCAAGAGACTATGATGTGGGAGCAGTGCTTGGATAGCGCAGTTACAAAGTCATGCATCCAATATACTATGCAAGTAGAACTTTCAGTGGTACCCAACTAAACTAAACGACGACCAAGAACGAGATGCTAGCAGTGGTGTTCGCATTTGACAAATTCAAGTCATACCTGATAGGCTCGAAGGTAATAGTTTATACTGACCATGCTTCTCTCAGGTACCTAATTGATGAGAAGGATTCAAAGCCGCACCTGATTCGATGGGTGATACTGCTGCAAGAATTTGACTAGGAAATCCGTGACTGATAGGGAACGGAGAACCAAGTGGTTGATCACTTGTCTAGGATGGAAGGAGCCGAGAAGAAGGTCGAGGTGGAAGAGATTATGGAGACTCTCTCGAATGAACAACTACTAGCCATGAGTTTTGAAGTAGAAGCATGGTATGCAGACATTGCAAACTACCTAACAAGCGATATTGTCCCCTATGACCTTTCCTCTGTTCAAAATAAAAAGTTCTTTCGTGACTGTCGTATGTATTATTGGGATGAGCCTTATCTGTTCAGGATTTGTGTTGATAACATGATCTGTAGATGTATCCCCGAGATAGACCAATCTTTTATTTTGCAGGCTTGTCACACTTCACTATATGGTGGCCATTTCGGGGGAGTGAGGACAACTGCGAAAGTGTTGGAATCGGGCTTCTACTGGCCGACATTGTTCAAAGATGCACACTTATGGGTAAAGGGTTGTGATGAATTCCAACGAACTGGAAATATTTCCCACCGACATGAGATGCCTATGCACCCAATTCAAGAGGTATAAGTGTTTGACGTATGGGGAATCAATTTCACTGGGTCTTTTGTCATCTCATATGGCAACAAATACATACTCGTAGCTGTGGACTATGTGTCGAAATGGGTGGAGGATGCAACGCTCCCTACAGATGATGCTAATGGGGTAATTGGTTTTTGAGAAAGAATATATTCACCTAATTTGGCACTCTAAGGGCAATAATCAATGATGAAGGCACTCACTTCTGTAATCGATCCTTCGCAAAGTTGTTAGAAAAGTATGGCGTACGCCATAAGGTCGCCAACCGATATTACCCGCAAACTAGTGGACAAATGGAAGTTTCGAACAGAGAGATAAAGAGCATTTTGACAAAGACTGTGAATGCTACAAGAACGGTTGGGCGAGAAAGTTAGATGATGCACTCTGGGCCTATCGTACTGCTTTCAAAACTCCGATTGTCATGTCGCCGTATAAATTGGTGTTTGTGAAGGTGTGTCACTTACCAATGGAATTAGAGCATAGAGCTTTATGGGCATTGAGGTAGTTGAATCTCGATATAGAATCTACGGGTACAAGTAGAGTCACAGATTTGCACGAGCTTGATGAGTTTCGCTACCACACTTTTGAGAGCATAAGATTATACAAGGAGAGAATAAAGATGATGCATGATAAAAATATTCTTGAGCGGAGTTTTAAACCCGGAGATATGGTATTGCTAGGCAATTCAATATTTAGGTTATTTCCGGGTAAATTAAAGTCAAGATGGTCAGGACCATTTGGTGTTTTAGAAATTCACCCAACTGGAGCCGTAGAGATTTCTGCAGCAAATGACTCTCGCACCTTTAGAGTCAATGGGCACAAGTTAAGACATTATTTGGGCATGGAAGATGCAAAAGTAGTTTCGGTGACTCATCTGCTCGAGCCACCAAGGTTAAGCGAGCCTTAAGTGCAATGACCTGCGCCGTGTCGTGACGTTAAATCAGGAGCTTCATGGGAGGCAACCCATTGTAATGTTGTATTCGTCGTGCCTCAACATTAACTAGGGCGCTCGTTGGGAGGCAGCCCAACTCGTAGTTGATTTTTAGTGTAGTAAGAATTTTTCTTTTCGCTTTTAGGTACTAACAAGTTTGCAGGTGATTTTGGGCAAGTCGAGAAGGGCATTAAGCGGCACATGACCTCGCGAGGCTTGAGGCGTAGTGAAGCTGGAGAAATAGCTGGCCTCACATGTGTTGAGGCCTGGAGCAGCACGGGTTAGGCTGTCCTCGCGTGGGTTGAGGCCTGGAGCAGTAGGCGTTAGGCTTGGCATCGCGTGGGTTGGGTCCAGGTGAAGCGCGCGCCAAGACTCGTGTCACGTGATACACATCAGGCGTTAGAGTTGGCCTCGCGAGGTCTTACGCGAGTAAAGCAGCGGGTGTCGCCGGGTAAGTTTTTTTCGGCTTCTTTTAATTTTTTCCTCTTATTTTATTCGAACCTCCTCACTTACACGCCCAAAACACTGAACAAAATAAAAGCCCTAACCTAACTTAAACCAAAAACACTCACCAACTTTTCTCTCAAACGCACAACATACTCAGCGGCTTTGCTCTCAACCAAATGCACACTGCACAAATTTTCTCAACCACACACACTCACCAACACACTGCCATCGTTGTCTCTCCCCTCCCCATTGAAGTCAAGCTTAGTCCTACTATTTCTTTCACACTCACCAGCAATTCTCAGGGAGATCCCTCCTCTCAAAATCTTCTAAGGTATGATTCTTATCTCTTTCCCTTGCAATTTCGAGTTGGGTAAAGGTATGCAATTAGACACAAACTTTGGTGGTTGTTCTTCAATGTAGTATTGTGTTTGTGTGTCCCAACCCCATGAACCCCATAGGAATGGTGCTGCGATTGTTTGAACATGTGGTAGTACGGAATTCCAAGCCGATTTGGGAGGGTGAGGTAATCCCTCACCCCTATAATCACTCCTATGGCAGTAGTTGCATGTTAAGTGTTTGCTATAATGCCTCAATGGCATTCCTTGTCCCCATTAGAGCACGAGTCTCCAGTATTAATAGACTAGTGTTGTGTAGTCGTGCACCACGTTAAAATCTTAAGTGTCGGGTGGCTCACGGGTAGCCTATGTGTTGTTTTTTGATTCTAATGTTAAGAAAATACGAGGTGAAGTCTGAGTAACCTCAGAAAAGTTGGGCAAGACTAGGTGTGTAATGTGTAATACAGTTTTAACTGATTATTGATCACTTGTGTAGGAACGAAGACGCCTCCGAGAAAAGATACAAGTAAAGGAAAAGCTACTTCCACTGCTCCGACTAAAGCTAATGCGACCTCCACTGTCGCACCCCCTTTTTCCCCTTTTGCGGAGTCCGGCTGTCACGACCCAAAATCCTAACTTAGATCGTGGTGGCACCCAACAACGGAGTCAGGCAAGCCAACACTCAATTTACTAAGGGTTCTTTCTTATTAGATTAAATATTTCAACATATACTCAGTTTTTAAAACTTAAAACATGAATCGAGAAGGATAATTAGCCAGTTTTAATCAAAAGCAATCATGAAGAGGCGTGAGCCAATATATATACAAACCCGAAATCCATAATAACTATCACGTGTGTGCCAGGAACTAGTGTCACAAGTCCTACGGGCATACTAACAGAATATACAAAAGATATAATATACAGTCCCACTGTCTAAAGGAAATAGACGGGAAATAAGAAAAAGAAACCCCACGGTGCTGCCGGAGATCGCCAGGAGAAAGCAGCTCACCGTGAAGTCAGGTCCGTCTATAATCAAAATCAAGCTTCGGTTCGACAACCAGATGCACCAGCCTCAGAACCTGTACAATTAAGTACAGAAGCATAGCATGAGTACATAAATATATATGTACCCAATGAGTATCCTGCCTAACCTCGAAGAGTTAGTGACGAGAGGTCGACTGGACACTTACTAAGGTCCAACAGTATAATTTAACAGAATATGATGGAAACGGTAGGCATGTAAAGGCACTGAAGCAACAAATATATATAAGGCACTGAAATCCAAGGAAGTACTGGGAATGAATAAAACAATTACTACTTCACCTTCCCCCAAATATCTGTCAAATCAATGTCCATGAATTTAGTAACAAATAAATCATGCGCATGCAGGGTAAGGACAACTAGCCGGATTCATAAGATAGTCATGTCCGTGCACTGCCGAGGGTCGAACGGCCGGAACCATAAGTGCACCTTTCCATAAATTACTCACATCTATGCACTACCGAGGATCGAATGGCCCGAACCAAAACTGCATCCTTGCCATAAAGTAATCCTCTCTATGCACTGCCGAGGATCGAACGACCCGAACCAAAAGTGCATCTCTCGATCCGCCGTGACGTACGGCCTTTTCCCATAAGAGTGGGGGAAATCACACTCCTCTCGCGGAATGTAAATTGCGAAGCAGTCACATGCACACATATTATTCCTTTTAAATTACTTTTCGGTGAACGATTTTCCTTACAAGTTTTCTCAAATTCCCTTACCTCAGGGAAATAAGCCGCATGTAACATTTAATTTATTAAGCATATAGTTCAGATGAAATAAAACACAAGGCATGATGTGGGCCTAACTACCCGGACATAATAGTAATAGCCGCTACGTACGGACTCTCATCACTTTGTACGTACGTAGCCCCCACAATTATCACATATAGCATTTAAATCACCTAGGGGGACAGTTCCCCCTTACAAGGTTAGAAAGGAGACTCACCTCGTGTCGCACCTACTCCCTAGGTCAAGAATGCGCCTGAAACTCCGAACTCGACACCCACGGACTCGAAACTAGCCAAATGTTATACAAATATATCAATTTATATTCAAAGCATGGAATTCTCCTATTATTTAGTCAAATTCACCATTCTTGAAGAAATACCAAAATCCAATCCCCGGCCCGCAAATTCTCGAAGGAAACACTCACCCATAACCTAAGGATAGTTAATATATGATTTTTGTATGAATTCATAGCTAATGTGCGGGTAATTTTCTACATTTTCAAAATCCCTAAGTTACTACCCCAAATCCTTAATTTTCACTAATTAGGTAGTTAATTTAGTTTGTAATCCATGCATGAAACTAATATTAGAGTAGAATTTACTTACCTTCAATAACTAGGTCGTTTGCCCCTCTTGAATGCTGAAAATCGTCCCAAGGAAGAAGAAGAAGATAAGGAANATGCGAATGCATAGGGAAAATTTTCACTCCCGCCCAGATTCTTCTATGCGAACGCAACCGCGAACACATAGAAGGAAACGAGACACAGAAATTCTGGTGTTTTGCATTTAACTCCAAGGGGTCCGAAACTCACCCGAGCCCCTCGGGACCCCGTCCAAAGGAACTGGCAGGTCTTTATTCATGATACAGACTCGCTCGAATTTACGGAACGTGAAAAACAACAACGAAACTAAGAATTTTACCCCAAAACCAAATTGAATCAAACTTTGAACTAAAGTCCTAGAATTCACTAACAATGCGCTGAACCGATCTATACTACTCGGAATGACACAAAATTTTGCAGGAAATTCGTAAATGACATAACGAAACTTTTTCCGGTCTCGAAATTCCATTCAGACCTCGATAACAATAAAACACGTCCCAAACCACAATATTAACTTAAGGAAATCCTTATTTCGATATTTGGCGCCGAAACGCTCCCGGGTCATCCAACGCCCATTCCGAACATACGCCAATTCCGAAATCATCATACGAAGCTACTTGAACCGTCGAAACTCGATTCCAAGGTCGTTTACTAAAAATGTTGACCGAAGTCAAACTTGGCCTTAAAGGCCAATCTTAAGGAACCAAGTGTTCCTATAGCACTCTAAACACTTCCGAATCCCGAACCACCAGTCCCCACAAGTCATAAATCATAATAAGCCGCTATGGGAAGTTTCATTTATGGGAACGGGGTCCGATAACGCAAAATGACCGGTCGGGTCGTTACATTCTCCACCTCTTAAACAAACGTTCGTCCTCGAACGGGTCTAGAATCATACTTGAAGTGCTGAATAAGTGTGGATATCTGCTCCGCATGTCCTCCTCGGACTCCCAGGTCGCTTTCTCGACTGGTTTTCCCCTCCACTAGACCTTCACTGCAGAAACTCTCTTGGACCTCAACTGGCGATCCTGCCTATTGTCACACCCCCTTTTTCCTCCGGTTAGGGTAATAAGGGGAGTTTTTCCAATTAAAGTGATATTATTCGATTTTGGGACTTATTATTATTTCAGAGTCGCCACCCGAATTTTGATGATGCTCCGGGACACCGTTTTGTTTTAAAATCCCAAACTGAGGAAATTTTGACTCTGTTTTAAGGAATTCTGTTAACCCGGGAGAAGGTGTTAGGCATTCCCGGATTCCGTGGTTCTAGCACGGTCGCTTAGCTATTAAATTTGGCCTAATTATCTACATATTTTGAACCTATTGTGCTTTTTAACCTTTTTTCAAAATTTTAGCCGCTTTTAATATTTATGGATTTATCTTAATACAAGTCACGATGGCATGTACTTATTTGTTTTTGGACACATTATAACTACGCCACATGAAATGCACCCGCAATTACAACATATGATTTTTATTATAGTTTGAAGTTGAAGACGGGGACATGAGCTGTCGTTCCCGAGTGTAGATTACGTGGTCAAGACTATGGTCATGACGGTTTTATAGTGCCTATTTGAGGAAATGTTGATCATTCTTTATGTTTTCTATTTTTTGGAAGAGCGTTTTAGTTTTAAGATCGATTAGGACGTTTATGGATTTATCTTAAACAAGTTACGATGGCGTACACTTGTTGTTTTTTAGCACATGGCAAAAACGTCACATGAAATGCACCCGTGATTTTTATTAGTTGTTTAGAGTTAAGGTTCGGGGGCACGAGTTGCCACTCCCAAGTGTAGTTTATTGTAATTTTGAGGTAATGATCTAATTTTGTTAAGTTTCAAAGTAAAGGTGTTCATTCTACCTAAGAATTACCTAAAATGATGTTTAATAGCCTAAAGATAACATGTTTTGGGTTATGGCCACATTTAAACCCCAAATTGTATCACTTTAGGCCATCCTAATTAGGTCATTTGGACATGATTCGAAATCAAATAGCTAAACAGTAAAAAACAGACATGCTAACACATCTCGCATCTATATGGTAATAAATAAGGCAAATTTGAATCGTGAATATAATGTTACATGTACAAGATTTCTTCACCATTTGATCTACTCCTATATACTAAACAAGAGTATTTATACATAGCTTATGGATCCAACATGGAACTTTGTCTTAAATTTTGTGACAGAACAACCTTAAAAATCGAGCTAAGCCATGGTTGCTTTTATTTAGAGCGGACAATCTAAGAAAAAACCCGGATTTTAGATTCTATCTTTTGATAATCGATTTGAAACCCATTTGTGTTCAGTAGTGAGAAATTTGCAGTGGATTTCGTAAATGAAATACTCATGCTAATTGACAAAAGAAGAGAAAAAGACTGGTTACAGATTGTTTAACACAGTTAATGGGTCTAACATTCCAGGCCCCATAGCCTGAAATTCAGACACTATCAGGCTCAATTGGGCCATGCTCACGAGTCTGGACCAGCTCGGGTGACCTTAGCAGGTCTGGCCCATACCTACTATAGTAATAAACGTTTCATATTTAAGAAAGATACTACTGATCATAAATTTTATATAGTTCAGTCCATATTTACAACTGAAAAGGTGAAATGTATATAGAAGACTGTAGATATGCTATTACATTACTCCTAAACCATAATAATACCGATTTTACTAATAGGAAAAATAAAGAAGGGAAAACAAAACTAGTTTCTGCTCTTGTGCAAGCCAGCAACATGTCCTTCAAAGACTTAAACCTGCATTTTCAATGTTAATCTAAAATTATAAGTTCAAAGTTTGAGTACTTGGACAGTATTAACGACGGACCTTTGGGCATTTGTGAGATAAATCTAGCCATAAAAGGAAGTTAGATTCAACCTTAATGATGCCATAGGAGAACAAAGTATGGTCATGCCTTTTTATGGACTGAATCTAACCATAGAAAGGGTTAGATTCAAATCCAATGATATCACTTTGTTTAGACTCTTAACAGTCATCTTTATGTTATGCAACAAATTTTAGCAAGCATTTATTCAAATACTTTGACTGCTATGGGCATTTTGAGGAGTGAATCCGACTATTTTGTGACTTCAGATTCACTTTCCTAAAGCTCCTTCTCATTACACACTTATATCCTTTGTAGGATAATTTTCAGCAAAGCTAAACTACTGTTTATGCACTATCAATGGGGTGAATTTGACTATTAGGAAGTCAGATTCATCTACCCTAGTGCTAACTTAACATAATTCCAAACCACATAGAGGCTTGCTTATTTAGGCATTTTAGAGGATGAATTTGACCATTCAAAGGTTCAGATTTCTCACTCTAATGCGTTTCTTAATTACATATTTTATACCCTTTAAAAAGGTAAACTTCAACCAACCATACTAATGTTTGTGTACTACTAAGTGGTGAATTTGATTATTAAGAAGTCATATTCATCTACCTAATTCCAACATCCTAAACTATCTAGAGAATTGCTTATTGAATCTCCTTATTGACCAAAGAGACTCAATCGAAAGCATATTTCTGCATTCTTATTGATAGAATCTGACCATAGAGAAGGTCAGATTCAACACCCTAATGCAACTTGTTTCCTAATATAGAACTATGAGTATTTATCATATTTATATACATATAATCTGAAGCAAAAAATCATGCACCGACAGGAGAAATACTAACATCAAGACATTACCTATCACACTCACAGAGTCATTATCATGCCAATAAACATCTACACAGTCACATCTAACAAAACAGAAATAGTAACTTCGTTATCAAGAATAGCCAGTTTTATACAGTGAGTAGAAGATGAGGATTCTAGTCCAAAAATTTCATTAAGAAGAGATGAGCTAATACATACATTTTAAGAGAAAAAAACAGCAAAGAGACTTGACCAAATAAAGGTCAAGTATGAACAATAAACAGCAAGAAGGAAAAGAGATCAGCAGCAGCAAACAGAAACCCAAAGAAAACCCAGTAGCCTAGCAAGAATTGATCCAGAAATCTTGAGTAAGAATGCTTAAAACTCCCAAAATCAGAGTCTAAAGTAAAAGAAACAGAACCTGATAACTAGACCATGTATTTTATGAGCTTGATTCCAAGGGAAATCAGATTTTTTTTCTTTGTTTTTCTCCTAATACTACTTTTTTTTTTGAAATTTTTTGTTTATCAATGGAAAATACTTTGATTCCTCTTTATTCTTTAAGATGTTTTCAGAAACTCCGAGAGAGTAAAAAAAAAGGGTCCCCCCATCTCTAGAAAGAAGGTCTATTTATTGGATATTTGGGAATGGGATATTCTTTGGAATATTCCCTATCCAAAAGCGGAAAAACAGTACTAAATAGTACCTAGGGCAGTTCTCAACCTTATCTTTGGGACAACTGCCCCTATTCTAGAACTTTCCTGCCTATAAAAAGACCCTTTTACCCATAAAATTCTGATTTCCTAAGTCTACATTACCTAATATATCCCTTGAAGTTCCTTTATTTACCATGGGGCAACCAGGGTTACTTACTTGGATTATCATTTAACTATAGTTAACTAGCACTAGTTAGGTTCTTTAGTCAAACTATTAGTTGTTCTTAATTATAGTTGAGTCAAACTAGTTAAAGTTTAATTGATTAAGTTCCTATTAATCAACTAGGTTTAGCTTGTTAATTAATGCAAGTCAATCAGCTTAACTCCTTAACCTAAGTTAACTGATTCAGTTTGGTTAATTCAACTCGATTACCTCAAATCAAAAACTTGACTAACTATTAAGTCTAGGTTAACTAATTTGTTTTAGTTAATTAATCCTGAACTAACTATGTTAGACAGCTTTTAGGATTTAGTTAACTACTTAAGAGACTATTAGACTAGGTTAACCTATTAAACAAGTGATTATAAGAAATTATTGCTAACTAAATTAGTCTTGGTAAATCTAGGTTAAACCATGACCATACACTGGTTTAGAACTAAGTATTAGACTAATTAATCGATCAAATGGATCACTAAGTAATTAATCAATATAAATACTCATGACTAAGGAAAGGAATAGTAGATTCTACAGGCTGAGATGCTCATTAAAATGGTATATTGACAAATCAATTAATCAATACAAGGCAGTAGATTGAAGACATAATGCACATAATGATGAATCCAGCTGACAAATAGACATGATCACCAAGAAACATTATTGCTAATTATCGCGCAACGTTAAACAAAAACAGAATCGTCACAATTAATTCATGAATAACGAGAGATAAAAGAAATAAAAATATGAACCTAACCAGAACGATTCATAGCTTTAAGAGCAGACAGAAACAAAGTAAAAATCAAAAGAATCAGTGATTTAAACACGATTTTGTTTTTGTTGTAACATAGCATAGAGGCAGTGAGAGGAGGGGAGATTACCGTTTAAGGGACTTGGCCGAAAAAATCGAAGGTTGCCGGATCTTGGCCGGACTCCGGAGGGTTTGAAAATGACTCAAACCCACAGAAATCAATAGCCCTCACTCAGAGCTATTGATCCGTGTAGGTTAGAGCCATTAAAAATCTTTGAGTCGACTTGTAGAGAAAAAGAAGGTTAGGGTTTCGGGTTTTTCAGATTTGAAATTGGGTGAGATTTAATGGGTTTTTGGTGAGATTGATAGTGGGAGGTGATTTAGGAGTCCATGGGGATTATCTGGTCAAAAGTTAGGGTCGATTGGAGGGGTTCGCCACCGGTAGGCGATTTTCGGGCGACGGAAACCTAGGGCGGCTAGGGTTTCTTGACAGTAGAGAGAGAGCCGAAGGGGATGGGGGGTCGGTTCTAGGGGTTGGGGGTTAGTCTTGGATGGAATGAGGGGGGGGGGNGGGATCACTTCTGGGGTGAAACGGGGTCGTTTGGGTAGTGTAGGGGCAGGCCGGGTGGGCTATGGGATTTGGGATGGGTCGTTTGAGTGTATAGAGATAGGGATTGGGCCTGGGTATTTCTAGCCCATGTCCGACTTAATTCTTTTTTTAAACTAATCTAAACTACTTAATTAATTTAAATTAACTTAAAAACTCCACAAAATGTATTAATTAATTCTAACTTAGAGGGTCCCCTATTTGTTTCGGTCTCAGCCTTCTCCATGACCTGGGGGACGTGGTTACTCTTCTTCATCTCTTTGACTGGTTTGGGTGTCGCCTTGGGCTTTCTTTCCACATCTGCGATGGCGATGATGGCCTTTAGAGCTGGATCAAAATCCAGGTCCTTGCAAATCATGCCGATGACGGGCCCATGATTGTGAGTGGGTGGTGGATTGTTCGTCACATTGGGAGCTTCTTCGTCCCTTAACAACATTTTCTTTTGTTTTATAAGGCTTTCCACGGCTCTTTTGAGGGTCCAACACTCCTCCGTGTCATGCCCTCCTGCTCCGAAATGGTAGGCACAATTGGTTCCCGGCTTGTATGGTGCTGATGCTGGGTTTTGCCTGGTCGGAGGTACGGGCTGTAGAAGCCCCATCTGGACTAATTTTGGGAAGAGGCTTGAATACGGCTGCCCGATAGGAGTGAAGTTGGGTCTCCTTGGTGGTTCACGGGGGTAGGTGTTGTACGAGTAGTTTTGGGGAGAGCGTGGATTATATGGAGCTGGGGGAGGATGATTATTTCTCAGGGGTGGATCTCTATTCTGATTGTATTATTGTTGCAGCTTGGGATGCGGCTGAGCGTTCATTACCGCATAGGGAAAAGGGGGCGTAGCATAAGCTGCGTCTTGGTGAGGATAGTAATGTTGGGAAGCTTTGGAAAATGGACGTGGTTATTGTCGAGGCTTCCTAACATCGCAAACCATCATGGCCCCTTCTTCTTTCTTTTTTCTGTTGGCTGCACTCCTGGATCCACTTTGGATGGCTTGAGAGGTTGCTCTTATGGCAGATTGGCTCAGGATACAACCAGTTTTTAGACTATTCTCCACCATCTCTCCAATTTTTATTGCTTCCACAAATGGTTTGCCCATGGCGGACATCGTATTTTGGAAGTAATCAGCTTCCTGTGCTTGTAGAAAGACACTGACCATTTCAACCTCATCCATCGGAGGTTTGACCCTGGAGGCCTGCTCGCTCCATTTGATGGCGTACTCTCTGAAACTATCTAAGGGTTTCTTTTTGAGATTGGATAGTGAGTTCCTATTGGGAGCGATGTCCACATTGTATTCGAATTGCCGGACAAAGTCCCGTTCCAGGTCATCCCAGATGTGCCAGCGGGATATATCCTTGTCTATGTACCATTCTGATGCAATTCCAGTCAAGCTTTCTCCAAAATATGCCATGTGAAGTTCCTCTTTCCCACCTGCTCCCCGGAGCTGGTTGCAGTACCTTTTCAAATGAGCTATGGGGTCCCCATGTCCGTCATATTTTTCGAACTTGGGGGTTTTAAACCCAAGAGGCAAGTGGACGTGCGGGAACATGCACAAATCTGCATAAGAGACGCTTTTCTGCCCGCTCAGCCCCTGTATATTCTTGAGACTCTGCTCAATACTCTTCATTTTCCGGACCATTTCTTCGTGCTCGGGGATTTTCTTATCTTGTCCCAAAGTGACCTCAGACTGAGGTTGTTGGGGGTATGCATTGGGAGTAACATGAGTGGTATCCAGATGGACGGACGATGTTTGGAATGTGAATGCTGGAGGCTCGAAACTTGGCCCAAAGATAGCCAGTGGAGTCGTGGCAGAGATTGGTGGTGCGGTGAAGATGTTGGAAGACACACCAGTAAACAGGGCCTGGGGGCAAACCTCAGAAGGCCTTCCGGCAAAGTGAGCCGACATAGTTGGATATCCAAACGGCGTGGATGGGTAACTTATGGGGATGTTGGATGTCCCGCCTGCCCTGGGAATTATCTCTAGGAAACCCGGGATGGTACTGGGTTGTTCCCTGCCATTGGACCATGCGTCCCACATTTCCAGCATGCGACAACGCAGAGTCCTGTTTTCTTCAGCTGTTGCTGACTCAGATGTTGGGATGGCTGGATTTAGGTCTTCCACGCAAGAGTTGACGATTGGCAAGTGACTTTCAGACATCATTTCTATGCTCCCTTTTGATCTAGTGAAGTAAGGATGGGAAGCCAGGTTACCGCAAAACCAACCACCTAAAAATACCTTTAAGATCGAACCAACAAAATGTTAGGTTGAAACATTTATCACATAGGCAATCACACGTTTGAGGTATGCATTGTACCTAAGCAATTAAATGCCTTTCTATATGTTTTTGCAACAGTGGTGTATTTCATCCCGGCTTTATTTCTGGGTTTTGAAATTTTCTTTCCTTTGTTATTATTTCCACTTTTTATTCCTCGCTCGGTTTCCTTTCTTATGGTTATGATCGAATCCTATGTGGGTTGCCTACGTGTCACGGCGCCGCTTGAATCAGATCATCACGTAGTTCATGCTATAAATACCAAAGGACATAAACATTTTCGAATTTTCATTCATTAGGAATAGACTTTCAGCTTGCATTCATTATAAAGACCCCGACATACTTTCTTGGGAATTTTTAAGAAACTACAAAGACTTAAAGTAGACTCAAACAGGAAAATGAAATACAGACTCGAAAAAGGACATCAAGAATACATAAGTGCCTCTACTGCTCTAGGGGCCCGCGGGACATCATTCGTTCTTGCCGCGGGCCTACGTACCAAACCTTGCTGGAGGCGGTGTAGGTCATCCATTATCTTGTGGAGGAATACCATTACTGCCGAGAAGAAGGTGGTCAGAGTCATGTCTTCACACTCTTGGCATTTTGTGCCAATATAATTCACAATTTCTCTGACCCTCTGTCTGATGACGCCCTTTTCCTGGAGTAAGCGTCCGATCTGTTGAGACCTAGCCTCTAGAACCTGGGCGTCCTTATGATTCTTTTCTTGCAATTGTTGCAAGCCTCCTTCCAACTGAGCCATCATGGTATAGCATTGTTCCCTGTCTGCCTTGAACCTTTTTTCCTATTTGGCCATTTCGTTCTCGAGGATGGCCACCCTTTCCTTCAAGTCTGTGGTTTCTTGGTCATATTTCCTTTTCAGTCTATGGACAAACTCTGTTCTTTCCTCTGCATTTCTTGTTAATCTTGCCCGAACTCCAGCCAGTTCTTCTTCAGCTTTGTCTAGATCATTCCCATAGCTGCAAACCTTATGCCTCATACTGTTGATAAGCCTTTCATCAGTCCTGCTTCTCTCTGGGTTCTCAGCAGCTATTTTCAATTTCTGTATCTGGGCCCGGAGAGCTGCATTTTCTTGGGTTAACCTATTTTTCTCCCCTTCAATTGTGGCGGTTTGCAGAATGTTTTCAAATTTGATTTCCCTAATCTGGGCTTCCAACTTGCTTATGGTAGCTTGGTAGTTATTTTCCTTTTTTAACCAAGCCCAGTGCTCTTGTGTTTGCTCGGTGAATTGTTGCACGTGGGGTCTCTTTGTGGGCCGTTCTTGCTCTTGATGCTCTCTGCCTCTTATGTCATACCAAGAAGTGTAGGCAAGCTCCACTTCCCCCTTAGATATATTTATCACCTGAGTCTGAGGTTCTAAAAACCTACACTCGTTCCAGATTTGACGGACCCTGACTTCAGGAAATGTAGCTCTCGGGCATAACTCAGTGGCTTGTTGGCTTAAGTCCTCGTCATGGGGAACACCCTATTGTCTTCCCAACTGGCGCAAGACCCGGTGTGGGGCATATGGCTGAATGCTTCGCAGGCCCATTAACAGAAGATAGCAAACCTCAGCATACATATTGAAAACCTCGCCGACAGGGAGCCACCCGAACGTCACTCGATTTGGTCGGCAGTCAATGAACTCAAGTATGAGTGCCAGGTTTCCGTGCCCTCAGGAAATTGGTGGCCCTCTACCCGAGTACCATGTTCCTCGATACAATTCAAATCGGTTAAGCCGTAGTTCATGTATTCTGGGCGGTGACAGAGGTGCTCGATCAACCAGATTTGTAGAAGCAGGTTGCACCCCTCAAAGAACTTTCCCCCGAATTGGCAAACTGTTAGAGCACGGTAAATCTCGGCTAAGACCATTGGTATAAGTATGACATTGGATTTTTTCATCATGAAATCTGCCATTCCCACAAACCCGATATCTATGCACCCGTCACTTCTTGGGAAAATCAAGGTGCCCAAGAATGCTACCACAAAAGCTAGCCCCCGGTGGGCTTCCCATTTCGCCTGATCTTTGTGAGTTAGACCAGTGTTGTCAGCCTCATAACCTCGGGGATCTACATAACGTCTGTAAAGAGAATAGAAAGTGCATAAACCTTCGGAAAAGTGTGGGTCTTGGACGTCCCGACTAATGCTTAACAGATCCAAGAATTTATGTAGAGTCACCGCCCTGGGTGCCACTGGGTACCGACTTCTAAGATTGTCACTGAGACTAGCATACCCTGCTATTTCCTCTAGTGTGGGTGTCAACTCAAAGTCTGAAAAGTGGAACACGTTGTGGGCGGGATCCCAAAACGATACTAGAGCCTCGACGATGTCCAACCTTGGCTTGATTTTTAGAAGACCAGTAAGCCCGCCTAAAGCTTTCACAGCAAACTTTCTACTAGCTTCCCCCAAGTCGCTCCACCACATATGGAGTCCTAAAGGGATTTCCTCGACGGCCTTGAAGGGGTTGTTTTCAACTGTATTCATCCTGCACATTCGTTTTTTGATTAAAACCACAAAAATTTTGAAAAGCGTTATTTTTGCACAGGGTTTTGTAATGGACCATTTTTGCGAATACGTCCCTTCGATGCTTCGGGCAGGAAGTTTTTAAGGATGTGTTCGCAAATTGGGTCAAAATTTAAAGACAAACCACAGGCGGCCACTTTTGCAAAAACGGCCTTCCGGTGCCCCACTTGGGCAATCAGGCTATAAATGGCGTCACCTAATTTTATTTAGGACTATATCCTTTGATTTTGAAAAATAAAGTTAGACTCGATGAGGGTTGCCTACGTATCCCACACCGGTGAGAATCAAACAATGCGTAGTTCGGGAAAAATCTTGATTGGTTAAAAAATATACACCTACTCTCTTTGTTTTGGAATATTATTTCCCTTCTTCATTTTTTAAGAAAATTTTGGCAGAGTTTCGGGATATTTCAAATACGGGGATTTTCAAAATAAGGTGAATTTTCTACTCTACCTCACTCTTGATTTTTCTGTTCTTTTTTTTTTTTTTAAATTTTGTATATATATATTTTTTATCTGGTCAACACACAAGCCAAAATAAATAAATGCACGTAGCAGGTAAGATGCATCAGGATAGTCTTTTATTTCGGGTATACCTATCCTACACGGACCCAACCCCTGTGTTGAGTCTCCTAAGTCAAATGCACGTGATGCAAATGAGCGTTCCTACTAGGGATCCGGCATGAGGTTTTGTTATTCTAGGTTTAAATCCTGGGGTTTTGTTCTAGACAAGGCTTATCCGAGCGGATAGCTCGAGCCGAGGTCGGGGCAGCGTACCGGGAATACAAAAGCTTCACCGGCTTTGCGACTTGTCCGTACCTCGTTCTAAAATTTGGATATGACTCTAACAGAAAAGAAGTCACACGAAGTGCACACTTCCCAGATGATTTAGAAGACTCAGAGAGAAGAGGGTTTCAACACAATTTATATACAGTTAAGATAATATGAAAGCGGTAAAGAAAAGCGACATTTAGCACATTAGGTTTAAGCATGTAAAAATCAGGTAATAATGAAAGCCAAATATAGCAACTATTCTAATCTCGAATTCTTGAACCCTGAACCAGAGATTCTGGGTTCGATATCCCCAGTAGAGTCACCAGAGCTGTCACACCTCCTTTTTCCTCCGGTGAGGGTAATAAGGGAAGTTTTTCCAATTAAAGTGATATTATTCAGTTTTGGGACTTATTATTATTTCAGAGTCGCCACCCGAATTTTAAAGATGCTCCGGGACACCGTTTTGTTTTAAAATCCCAAACCGAGGAAATTTTGACTCTGCTTTAATTTGTCTGCGACCAGAAATCCGAGTAAGGAATTCTGTTAACCCGGGAGAAGGTGTTAGGCATTCCCGGATTCCGTGGTTCTAGCACGGTCGCTTAGCTATTAAATTTGGCCTAATTATCTACATATTTTGAACCTATTGTGCTTTTTAACCTTTTTTCAAAATTTTAGCCGCTTTTAATATTTATGGATTTATCTTGAAACACGTCACGACGGCGTGCACTTATTTGTTTTTGGACGCATTATAACTATGCCACATGAAATGCACCCGCAATTACAACGTATGATTTTTATTATAGTTTGAAGTTGAAGACGGAGACATGAGTTGTTGCACTCGAGTGTAGATTACGTGGTCAAGACTATGGTCATGACGGTTTTATAGTGCCTATTTGAGGTAATGTTTGATCATTCTTTATGTTTTCTATTTTTTGGAAGAGTGTTTTAGTTTTAAGATCGATTAGGACGTTTATGAATTTATCTTAAACAAGTTACAATGGCATACACTTGTTGTTTTTGAGCACATGCCAAAAACATCACATGAAATGCACCCGTGATTGCTATGTGAATTTTTATTAGTTGTTTAGAGTTAAGGGTCGGGGGCATGAGTTGTCACTCCCCAGTGTAGTTTATTGTAATTTTGAGGTAAGGACCAAATTTTGTCAAGTTTCAAAGTAAAGGTGTTCATTCTACCTAAGGATTACCTAAAATGATGTTCAATAGCCTAAAGATTACATGTTTTGGGTTATGGCCACATTTAAACCCTAAATTGTACCACTTTAGGCCATCCTTATTGAATCTCTTTATTGACCAAAGAGACTCAATCGAAAGAATATTTCTACATTCTTATTGATAGAATCTGACCATAGAGAAGGTCAGATTCAACACCCTAATGCAGCTTGTTTCCTAATATAGAACTATGCGTATTTATCATATTTATATACATATAATCTGAAGCAAACAATCATGCATTGTCAGAAGAAATACTAACATCAAGACATTACCTATCACACTCACAGAGTCATTATCATGCCAATAAACATCTACATAGTCACATCTAACAAAACAGAAACAGTAACTTCATTTATCAAGAATAGCCAGTTTTATACAGTGAGTAGAAGATGAGGATTCTAGTCC
The DNA here is from genome assembly GCA_005239525.1 of Nicotiana knightiana. NCBI lineage: Eukaryota > Viridiplantae > Streptophyta > Magnoliopsida > Solanales > Solanaceae > Nicotiana > Nicotiana knightiana. The sequence continues at coordinate 44,623 of ML435609.1, forward strand.
AAAAATTTCATTAAGAAGAGATGATCTGATACATACCTTTTAAGAGAAAAACAGCAAAGAGACTTGACCAAATAAAGGTCAAGTATGAACAATAAACAACAAAAGGGAAGAGAGATCAGCAACAGCAAACAGAAACCCAAAGAAAACCCAGTAGCCCAGCAAGAATTGATCCAGAAATCTTTAGTAAGAATGCTTAAAACTGCCAAAATCAGAGTCTAAAGTAAAAGAAACAGAAAGTGATAACTAGACCATGTATTATATGAACTTGATTCCTAGGGAAATCAGATCTTTTTTCTTTGTTTTTTCTCCTAATACTACTTTTTTTTGAAATTTTTTGTTTATCAATGGAAAATACTCTGATTCCTCTGTATTCTTTAAGATGTTTTCAGCAGCTCCGAGAGAGTGAAAAAAAAGTGTCCCCCCCATCTCTAGAAAGAAGGTCTATTTATAGGATATTTGGGAATGAGATATTCTTTGGAATATTCCCTATCCAAAAGCTGAAAAACAGTACTAAATAGTACCTAGGGCAGCTGTCAACCTTATCTTTGGGACAGCTGCCCCTATTCTAGAACTTTCCTACCCATAAAAAGATCCTTTTACCCTTAAAATTCTGATTTCCTAAGTCTACATTACCTAACATACCCCTTGAAGTTCCTTTATTTACCATGGGGTAACCAGGGTTACTTAATTGGGTTATCATTTAACTATAGTTAACTAACACTAGTTAGGTTCTTTAGTCAAACTATTAGTTGTTCTTAATTATGGTTTAATCAAACTAGTTAAAGTTTAATTGATTAAGTTCCTATTAATCAATTAGGTTTAGATTGTTAATTAATGCAAGTCAATCGGCTTAACTCCTTAACCGAAGTTAACTGATTCAATTTGGTTAATTCAACTCGATTACCTAAATCAAAAACTTGACTAACTATTAAGTCTAGGTTAACTAATTTGTTTTAGTTAATTAATCCTGAACTAACTATCTTAGACATCTTTTAGGATTTAGTTAACTACTTAAGAGACTATTAGACTAGGTTAACCTATTAAACAAGTGATTATAGAAAATTATTGCTAACTAATTAGTCTTGATAAATCTAGGTTAAACCATGACCATACACTGGTTTAGAACTACGTATTAGCCTAATTAATCGATCAAATGGATCACTAAGAAATTAATCAATATAAATACTCATGACTAAGGAAAGGAATAGTAGATTCTACAGGCTGAATGCTCATTAAAATGGTATATTGACAAATAAATTAATCAATACAAGGCAGTAGATTGAAAACATAATGCACATAGTGATGAATCCAACTGAGAAATAGACATGATCGTCAAGAAACATTACTGCTAATTATTGGTCAATGTTAAACAAAAACAGAATCTTCACAACTAATTCATGAATAATGAGAAAACAAAGAAAGAAAAATATGAACCCAGAACGATTCATAGCTTTAAGAACAGATAGAAACGAAGTAAAAATCAAAAGAATCGAAGGTTTAAGGGACTTGGCCAGAAAAATCGAAGGTTGTCGGACCTTGGCCGGACTCCGGAGGGTTTGAAAATGACTCAAACCCACAGAAATCAATAGCCCTCGTTGAGATCTATCGATCCGTGTAGGTTAGAGCCATTAAAAATCTTTGAGTCGACTTGTAGAGAAAAAAAAAGGTTAGGGTTTCGGGGTTTTCAGATTTTAAATTGGGTGAGATTAAATTAACTTAAAAACTCCACAAAATGTATTAATTAATTCTAACTTAGTCTAATTATAGATTAATTGGTAAATAAATTAAGGGTAAAACAATTAATTTGACACTCATATATTTTAAAAGAAATCAATTTTCACAATTTGTTCGGAAAAATGACTAAATTTAGCAATTAGTTATTAAAACTACATTACATCAAATAATCATCATCCGTTTGTTATTTTATTCAATTAATTATAAATAATGAATATATAATTCCTTGATAATAATGATGCGCCTAATTACGCAAGTTTAAATAATTTTAAAGGATGAATTATGAATATGCAATGCAAAAATAATTCACAATTAACACTAAAATTCAACAGAAATTTGTGAAATTAATTTATTTTATTGAATTTTGTAGGAGTATATGGTGGGTGAAAATCACATGCTCACACCTATCAGTAATAACAACTGGCTCCTCCTCGTAGACCAACCTCTCATCCAACTGAATAGTGCTGAAATCAACCACGTGAGAGATGTCGGCGTGGTACCTTCGGAGCATGGATACATGAAAGACCGGATGAACTCCTGACAAACTGGGAGGTAAGGCTAGTTCATAAGCAACCTCCCCAACTCGCCTCAACACCTCTAAGGGACCTATAAACCTCGGGCTCAGCTTGCCCTTCTTCCCAAACCTCATAATACCCTTCATCGGCGAGACCTTCAATAAAACCTTGTCTCCCTCCATAAATGATACATCACGCGCCCTTTGATCAGCGTAACTCTTCTGTTTGGATTGTGCGGAGCCTCTCCTGAATCAACTTCACCCTATCCAAAGCATCCCTTACCAGGTCGGTACCATATAACTTAGCCTCACTAGGCTCAAACCACCCGATAGGGGAACGACATCGCCGACCATACAAAGCCTCAAATGGAGCCATCTCGATGCTGGACTGGTAGCTATTATTGTAAGCAAACTCAGCCAAAGGCAAGAACTGGTCCCACTGACCTCCGAAGTCAATCACGCATGCCTTGAGCATGTCCTCCAATATCTGAACTGTACGCTCCGACTGACCATCATTCTGAGGGTGAAATGTTGTGCTGAGATCTATCTGGGTGCCCATCTCACTATGCAATGCTCTCCAGAAATGCGAGGTGAACTGAGGACCTCGATCTGATATAATGGACACCAGCACACCGTGCAACCGGACTATCTCCCGAATGTAGATTCGGGATAACCTCTCAGATGTATAAGTAGTAGCTACTGGAATGAAATGCACCGATTTGGTCAATCTATCCACAATGACCCAAACCGCGTCAACCTTCCGCAAAGTNTGCACCGATTTGGTCAATCTATCCACAATGACCCAAAACGCATCAACCTTCCGCAAATTCCGAGGCAACCCAACCACGAAGTCCATAGTGATGCGCTCCCATTTCCACTCAGGAATGGGCATCTGCTGAAGTAGGCCTCCTGGCCTCTGGTGCTCATACTTCACCTGCTGGAAATTAAGACACCTAGTAACATACTCCACGATGTCCCTCTTCATCCGCCTCAACCAGTAATGCTACTTCAAATCACGATACATTTTCGTAGCACCAGGATGAACATAATACCGAGAACTGTGTGCCTCCTCTAGAATCCTCTCCCTCAGGCCATCAACACTAGGAACACATAAGCGACCCTGAAGTCTTAGAACACCATCCTCGCGAATAGTAACTTCCTTGTCCCTACCCTGAACCACTGCCTCCCGTAGCTCTACTAAACACGGATCATCATACTGCCGAGCCTTAATCTCCCCAAATAAGGAAGACTGAGCAACCACATGTGCTAAAACTCGACGAGGCTCTAAAAGGTCTAATCTCACCAGGCGATTGGCCAGGGACTGAATGTCCAAGGCTAGAGGTCTCTCCTCTGCTACAATATAAGACAAGCTACCCATACTCTCCGCCTTCCTGCTCAAAGCATCCGCTACCATATTTTTCTTGACCGGATGATAAAGAATGGTGATATCATAATCCTTCAACAACACAAGCCATCTGCGCTGCCTCAAATTAATATCCCCATGCTTGAACAAGTGCTACAAGCTACGGTGGTCTGTATAAACCTCACAGGACACTCCATACAAGTAGTGCCTCAAAATCCTAAGAGCATGAACAATCGCCGCCAACTCCAAGTCGTGCACAGGGTAAATCTTCTCATGAACCTTCAGCTGGCGCGAAGCATAAGCAATAACTCTCCCTTTCTGCATCAACACACACCCTAAGCCAACGCGCGAAGTGTCGCCATATACTGTATACATCCCAGAACCGGATGGCAATACTAGAACTGGTGTTGAGGTCAATGTTGTCTTGAGCTTCTGAAAGCTCGCCTCACACTCGTCAGACCATCGGAATGGGGCATTCTTCCGAGTCAATCTGTTAAATGGAGTTGCAATAGAAGAGAACCCCTCCACAAATCGGCGATAATAGCCTGCCAGGTCCAAAAAGCTCTTGATCTCTGTAGCTGAGGTAGGACGTGACCAACTCTGAACTGCCTCGATCTTATGAGGATCAACCTTGATACCCTCTCCGGATACTACATGCCCCAGGAATGCTACGGAATCCAACCAGAACTCACACTTGGAGAACTTAGCATATAGTTTCTGTTCCCGCAAGGTCTGGAGCACAAATCTCAAATGCTGCTTGTGCTCCCCCAGGCTACGTGAGTAAATCAAGATGTCATCAATAAAGACAATAACAAGGGAATCAATATACGACCTGAACACCCTATTCATCAAGTCCATGAATGTTGCTGGGGCATTAGTCAAGCCAAAAGACATCACCAGGAACTCATAGTGGCCATATCTCATACGAAAAGTAGTCTTCGGAACATATGAGGCCCGAATCTTCAACTGATAATATCCCGATCTCAAATCAATCTTAGAAAACACCCGAGCACCCTGCAACTAGTCAAACAAATTATCAATGCGTGGAAAAGGATACTTATTCTTGATGGTGACCTTGTTCAACTAGTGGTAATCAATACACATCCGCATGAAACCATCCTTATTCTTTACGAATAGAACTGGAGCATCCCACGGCGATACACTCGGTCTGATGAACCCCTTAGCTAATAACTCCTCAAGCTACTCCTTCAACTCCTTCGGAGCCATACGGTACAGAAGAATAGATATAGGCTGGGTGCCTAGAGCTAAAGCAATGCAGAAATCAATATCACGGTCCAGAGGCATGCCTAGAAGGTCTGAAGGAAATACATCGGCAAACTCTCAAACAACTGGCACGGGATCAATCGTCGGAGACTCGACGGTGATGTCCCGCACATAAGCAAAATAGGCAAGACAACCCTTCTCAACCATATGTCGAGCCTTCATGAATTAAATAACCCGGCAGGCTGCACTAACTGAGGAACCTCTCCACTCCAGCCTAGGCGACTCGGGCATGGCTAATTTAATTGTCTTGGCATGGCAATCTAGCTCGACATATTAGGGAGATAGCTAATCCATGCCTAGAATAATATCAAAATCAACCATGTCGATCAATAAAAGGTCCGCTCTGGTCTCGAACCCACATAGAATTGCCCACAGGAGTGGACACATATATAGGAGAACCCAAGGACTCGTGAGGAGCATCCAGAAAATGAGCAAATAATGCTGAAACATATGAATAGGTGGATCCTGGATCAAATAATACTAAAGCCTCTCTACCACATACGAAGATAATACCTTTGATCATGGCGTCTGAGGACACTGCATCTGATCTGGCTGGAATAGCATAGAATCTGGCTGGAGTACCGGAAGACTGATCTCCACCAGAGTGAACAGGACCTTCCTGACCCCCCCTGACTGTACTCCACCTCTAGGACGACCCCTGCTGACCTGTCCTCCACTCTAGGTGAACGGACTGTTGGTGCTAGACCCATCGACTGATAACCCTGTTGTACGGACTTGCCCCGAAACTTGGGACATTGCCTCCTCATATGACCTGGCTCTCCACACTCATAACAACTCCCAGGTACCATAGTCTGGTGCCCCGAAGAAGAACCCTGAACGGTCGGAGGGCGATGTCCCTCTGGCATAGCACTGCAGTAGGGGTCGGAGGATCTCGGATGACTGGGATAACCACTAGGTGAACTCTGAAAGGCTGGAGGACGGTATGAATGCTCTAGCATGGCACTGAAATGAGGCCTCGCTGGAACACCTCGAGGAGGTGGTGGAGGTGCTGAATATAAAGGCCTGCTGGGATGACCACTACTAAACTGACCTCTGCCCCTAGCTGGGGCACCTCTGAAATCTCCAGAGAATCTAGCCCTCTTATCATGCTTCCCCTGCTCCTCGACCGATACCCCTCGATCCTGCGAGCAATCTCTACCACGAGCTGATAAGGAGTACCCATCTCCACCTCTCGGGCCATGGTGGCCCTAATACCTGGATGCAACCCAGCCACAAATCTCCGCACCCTCTCTACATCAGTAGGTAGTATCATGAGTGCATGGCGAGACAGCTCTGAAAATCTGGCCTCATAATCTGTCACTGACATCTGTCCCTGCTCTAACCGCTCAAACTGATATCGCAGTTGTTCCCTCTCAGAGGGTGGGATATATCTATCCAGAAACATCTGCGCGAACTTCTCCCAAGTGACAGGAAGAGAATCTGGTGGCCTGCTGAGAATATAGGACTGCCACCACCTACGAGCTCTGCCCTCCAACTGAAAGGTAGTGAAATCCACTCCATGGAACTCTAGTATCCTCATGTTGAGCAGTCTGTCCCTGCTCCTATCCACAAAATCCTAGGCATCCTCGCCTCGATCACCCCCAAAGACTAGAGGTGCAATTGAGTCCATCTATCCAATAACTTCTGCAGATCGCTATCCGCAGCTGGTCTGGGCTCAGGTGTTGCTGCAACAAGCTGGACCCCACCCACGGGCAGCGTACCCGAGGTATGATGTAATGCTGCTGTCTGGACTGCAGCCTGGGCAGTAGGGGTATGGACTCCCCCTTCTGCCTGAGAAGTGGCAGGATCTGCTGGAAATAAACAAGCCTGGGACATGGTGTCCATAAATCTCATCATACGGCCCATGACTGCCTGGAAGCCTGGCGACGTCATGAAGTCTACTAGAGGCACCTCGTCCTGCTCCTCTATAATAGGGTCCTACGGTGGCGGAACCAAGATAGCTCTGGGATGCCCTCATCCCCTACCGCGGGCCGGTGCCCTCCCCCGGCCTCGGACAATGGGGGTAGCGGCCCTTCCCGGGTCTGGAACATCAGATGCACGCGTCCCTCACCATCTGTGAGAGAATAGAAGAATGAGTTTAGTAAATCATTGACTGCACGATAGAATAAGAACAAAGAGAGGTTTCCTAACACCCTATAGCCTCCTGAAGATAAGTATAGACGTCTCTGTACCGATCCGCAAGACTCTACTGGGTTTGCCCGTGACTCGTGAGACTTATGTGAACCAGTGCTCTGCTACCATGTTATCATGACCCAAAATCCTAACTTAGGTCGTGATGGCGCCCAACATCGGGGTCAGGCAAGCCAACACTCAATTTACTAAGGGTTCTTTCTTATTAGATTAAACATTTCAACATATACTCAGTTTTTAAAAATTAAAACATGAATCGACAAGGATAATTAGCCAGTTTTTAATCAAAAGCAGTCATGAAGAGGCGTGATCCAATATATATACAACCCCGAAATCCATAATAACTATCACGTGTGTGCTAGGAACTAGTGTCACAAGTCCTACGGGCATACTAACAGAACATACAAAAGATATAATATACAGTCCCCTTGTCTGAAGGAAATAGACGAGAAATAAGCAAAAGAAACCCAATGGTGCTGCCGGAGATCGCCAGGAGAAAGTAGCTCACCGTGAAGTCAGGTCCGTCTATAATCAAAATCAAGCTCCGGTCCGACAACCAGATGCACCAGCCTCAGAACCTGTATAATTAACTACAGAAGCGTAGCATGAGTACATAAATATATATATATATACCCAGTGAGTATCCCGCCTAACCTCGAAGAGGTAGTGACGAGAGGTCGACTGGTCACTAACTAAGGTCCAACAATATAATTTAACAGAATATGATGGAAACGATAGGCATGTAAAGGCAGTGAAGCAACAATTATATATAAGGCACTGAAATCCAAGGAAGTACTGGGAATGAATAAAACAATTACTACTTCACCTTCCCCCAAATATCTGTCAAATCAATNAAGGACAATCGACCAGAGTCATAAGATAGTCATGTTCGTGCACTGCCGAAGGTCGAACGGCCCGAACCATAAGTGTACCTTTCCATAAAGTACTCACATCTATGCACTGCCGAGGATCGAACGGCCCGAACCAAAAGTGCATCTCTCAATCCGCCGTGGCGTACGGCCCGTTCCCATAAGAGTGGGGGAAATCACACTCCGCTCGTGGAATGTAAATTGCGAAGCGATCACATGGACACACATTATTCCTATTTAAATTACTTTTCATTGAACAATTCTTTACAAATTTTCTCAAATTCCATGACCTCAGGGAAATAAGCCGCATGTAACATTTAATTTATTAAGCATATAGTTCATATCAAGTAAAACACAAGGCATGATATAGGCCTAACTACCCGGACATAATAGTAAATAGCTGCTACGTACGGACTCTCTTCACTTTGTACGTACGTAGCCCCCACAATTATCACATATAGAATTTAAATCACCTAGGGGGACAGTTCCCTCTTACGAGGTTAGAAAGGAGACTCACCTCGCGTCGCACCTACTCCCCGGGTCAAGAATGCGCCGAAACTCCGAACTCGACACCCACGGGCTCGAAACTAGCCAAATGTTATACAAATATATCAATTTATAACAAAGCATGTAATTCTCCTATTATTTAGTCAAATTCACCATTATTGAAGAAATCCCAAAATCTAACCCTAGGCCCGCATGCCCGGATTCCGAAAATTCTCGAAGAAAACACTCACCCATAACCTACGGATCATTAATATATAATTTTTGTATGAAGTCAATGCACGGGTAATTTTCTACATTTTCAAAAGCCCTAGGTTACTACCCCAAATCCTTAATTTTCACTAATGTGGTAGGTAATTTAGTTTGTAATCCATGCATGAAACCAATATTAGGGTAGAATTTACTTACCTTCAATAACTAGGTCGTTTGCCCCTCTTGAATGCTGAAAATCGTCCCAAGGAAGAAGAAGAAGATGAGGAAAATGAATTAAATCCCGTTATAAAAACACACTACCCAGCTGCCCCTTCTATGTGAACGCATCAGGGGCAGTGCATTCGCAATGAACAAATGGCCAGGCCTGATGAGTCCTTCTATGCGAACGCGGAGGCTAGCTAGGCTAGACCTACGCAAACGCGGTTGGGGGGTGCGAGCGCACTGAGAATGGGCTAAGCTGGTCTGACCTAATGCCCTCCCTATGCGAACGCACAGGAAAATTTTCAATCCCGCCCAGATCCTTCTATGCGAACGCAACCACGAACGCATAGAAGGAAACCAGACAGAGAAATTCTGATGTTTTGAATTTAACTCCGAGGGGTCCGAAACTCACTCGAGCCCCTCGGGACCCCGTACAAAGGCACTGCCAGGTCTGTATTCATGATACAGACTCGCTCAAATTTACGGAACGTGAAAAACAACAATGAAACTAAGAATTTGACCCCAAAACCAAATTGAATCAAACTTTGAACTTAAAGTCCTAGAATTCACTAACAATGCGCCGAACCGACCTATACTACTCGGAATGATACCAAATTTTACAGGAAAGTCATAAATGACATAACAGAACTATTCCCGGTCTCGAAATTCTGTTCGGACCTTGATAACATAAAAACACGTCCCAAACCACGATATTTGGCACCGAAACGCTCCCGGGTCATCCAAAACCCATTCCGAACATACGCCCAAGTCCGAAATCATCATACGAAGCTACTGGAACCGTCGAAACTCGATTCCAAGGTCATTTATTAAAAATGTTGACCAAAGTTAAACTTAGCCTAAAAGGCCAACCTTAAGGAACCAAGTGTTCCTATAGCACTCTAAGCACTTCTGAATCCCGAACCACCAGTCTCCGCAAGTCATAAATGATAATAAGACGCTATGGGAAGTTTCATTTAGGCGAAAAGGATCCAATAACGCAAAACTACCGGTCGGTTTGTTACACCGGGTTTCGACATGCTTTGGGATAACTCGTTTACTTTTGGGAATAAGGTATGGAAATTCAAGAGTTGCCACCTAACGGATTTAAGGTGCGTTAGGGCACCTAATGCAAGTAACTCATGAAACCGGTTTACATTACCAGAGATTGGGTAAGGGCTTGAAATTACTTTGAGGGGAAGGTGTTAGGCACCCCTTGAGGTCCACAACGGTGGGTCTCGGACAAATTCATTTTTTGGTGAATTAGTCATTAAGCAAGTAAAGCAGTTTAAGCACACATATGGATTAAAAAAAAGGGAATAAATGGGTCCTAGGTTTATTAGCCTATACGATCACTTCTGTGCAATACCCGGTAAATCTTCCTCAATTAGAGGGGTTACGCGTGGCATTAGCGCACATGTCATTATATCCCTTACTACCCAATTACTCCCCCTAGTGGTTATGTAAGCGATTCTAATTAAACGTACTATATGCGTGCATTACCCGTCCCTTTCTTATGGCCCTGGAGGTGTTTAGGACCTCTAATTAAGGCAATTATAGACTCTCCTAAAGTGCTTAAAAGGAGAAAATCTAAGCGACAATTTTAAACAAGTAGTACTGACAAGTAAAGGAACAATTAAGGGGGATCACATTTACCTCCACAAATAAGCAGTCAATTGCACGTCTCAAACAACAGTATTTCAGATACTTTAAGAGTCCTAAAGCAGGATATTTAGGTTAGCATGAAAAATAGAATATATGCAAAATCTTGTTAAAGCAAAGCAGTGGAGACCTAATCAGTTTGCCTACTGATTTTAGGGGGTTGCTGAATCTGGGCAGTTAACAAGTACTTAAACAAAGCACAGTTTTACCATTTTGCAAGAGTTTGATTATCCTACAGGCTTGCCTAGGCGTGGATTTGAGATGTCCTATAAACATGATATCTAATTATTCATTAGAGTCTTAATACTAACAAGCTATTTTAAACATGCAGTTTGGTTCATTATTTTGATAGGCATGTTGTCAAGGTGCTGAAAAATAATCATAAACGTTACAGAACTAGTTTTATATATTTATCTCTATAAGCATGATATCTAGGTGTTGGGACTGCTTTTTATACTATCTAGACATAGGTGTGGTATTTAGGCGAGTGCAATAAAGGTCCTAAAACATGATTTCTAATGCACATAGGAGAACTTTATGAACATGATTATTAGGCAGAATTAATAACAACCTAGTGACAGGATTTCTAAACAGACAGAAATATGCAGAACTTTAAAAAGAAGTTTAGGAAAAATGATATGATGCACCTATAAGCATGTTTTCTAGGAAAAAAAAACAATCTTATAAGCATGGTTTCAAATGTATATATAATCACAGCAATCCTAGGAGCATGATTTCTACCCGATTTCCCCACAAACAAATATAAAAGTCCCTCCCTTTTTACTAATATCCCCAATATCCGTTTTACAAGAATTATTATTACAGGCCAAGAATGAATGAATTACAAAAATGAAACTGCTATACTATAGGGAGCCTGGATAGGCCCAAAAGTAAACCGGGAGGACCAGGCCTTCAACCAAATCCAAGGTACCAATATCTAATAGTGTCCAAGAGAGTATCCTGGTGCGTCAAAGTTCCCAAGGGCCTCAGGGACCCCGATCAATGCTCAAACCAAGACTCCTTTTAAAGAAAAGTCATTTTTGTGCAGTGTGGAAGGGCCAGCCCCAGTGTGCCAGAGTTCGGAGGCATCTCATGGGTTCCTAGGCGGTACACTCACCGGGGGGGGGGGGATGAATCCCAGGTATTCTAAGAGTAGGAGTGGGAGTGCTTGAAAACGTAGGAATAATTTTAAGAAAACATATCAGAAGTGAAACCAATTTACAAGTGAAAATAGTTTAGAAGTGAAAATAGTTTGGGAGTGGAAATGGTTTAGAATTGAAAACATATTAGGAGTGAAAACATCTTAGAAATGTTCTAGAAAAGGTTCAGCAAAAAACAAGTAGGAAACAGAGTCACAAGGTTTCCCACAAAACTCCATATTGCCCAGACTCAATTCAGTTCATGAGTCAAACTTAGGTGAGCATATAGCTTGATGAGAACAAATAATTACACAAAAAGGGAGCAGAGGTTGGGAACACAAGAATCCTGAATCAAGAACACATAGAAACATGGTGTTAGGGAGGCATGCTAGGAAGTAGAATCATAAAGGTAGATTGACATTCATAACATTCACCAGGACATACTCATTTAGGGTCTTAAACAGGAAACACCTAAGTCTAACATCCATACTTAATGCTAGAAGTAATTATACTAACTAGAAGCAATAGACAGGAAAACATAGAGGTGTTAATGTAGGAGTAGTCATGCTAATCAATTCGTAGAGGGATTTAACTACATAGAATTGGTTATACCAATTGAGATTAGTGAACAGGAAAGATAAGAGTCTTAGACACAAAAGTAAACATGCTGGCTTAAAGCAATAAACAGGAAAGATTGAAACTTAAACACAGAGGTAAACATGTTGGTTTGTAGAAATAAATAGGAAGGATTGAAACTTAAATAGAAGTAAACATGCTGAATAAGGTGATAAATAAGAAAGAGACAGAGTTAAACACAGTAGCAGACATGCTAAGTGAAATACAGAAGAGACATGGATTCAACATAAGTAAAACAACATATGAGAGACATATAGGTTCAAGCTTCATAGTATAATAAACGACATTAGGAATAGGAACATACCAGTTAAAGGAAGAAAAAATTGAAGGTGAAAGTATGTAGGATTCAGTGGTCTAGCCTTGGCTTTCAGCCAAGTGTGTGAGTGTGTTTGTGAACTATTGTTCGTGTCTGAAGAATCAGAATGAGAGTATATATATAGTATTTAAGGACTAGAACAAATAAGGCAAATAGAATCATAGTTCAATCAATTAGGATCAATCAACCAATCGCAGAATCAACTCCAATAGGGAAATCTGGAAAAGACCCCTTAATTGGGGAGTCAAGTAACAACCAAAATTGGGGTTCAATTAAGGCAGCAAATCAGAATCATACCATATAGGGAGTCAGTAAAATCCCAAACACATGCTGCTAATTAACTAAGGCAAGTATAATCAGTTAAGATCACAAATAAGAAAACAAGTAAAAATCTCAGCAAATACTAATTTTAACAAGACATAATTGTTCAAATTCCCTAAATAGAAATCAATTAAGACTGGTTCACAGAAATAAACATAATAACGGAACAAAATTGAAGAAATTAATATAACAAACAAAAACATCTACGGTTGAAGAATATTCATAAGAATCAGTCAAGATAGTGAAGAACACCTAGTTTAAACACTGAAAAGTTAGGAAAGCCTTTGAAGAAAAGTCTGGGATGAACCCTAATTTCAGAAAGAGTCAATAAAATCGAATCAATTAACTAGAACAAGAGATTTTCAAAGGAAAACACCAAATAATACTCGAATCATTTCAGATCAACAAAGATCTGAACAGATTCAAAGACTTGTGAAACTAGGGTTTTCAGAAACAGTAGAGGTAAAATAAAATTGGTCAAAAACTATGAATTCTCACTAAAAAATAAGAGGAAACCCATACTCACAAATGAGAAACGCCACAGACAGGCCTATAGACAAATTTTGGCAAGAACCAGGTTGAATTGCCATGAGATTCTCTCGAGGATATACGTAATCAAATAGCCAGGGGGTATAACAGGCTAGTAGTGGTCGGAGAATACTTAGAATCTCCATAGACATGAGCTTTTTTTCGGTGACAGCGATTAGGGTTAGGGGGTCGAGAGGATGGAGAGATTAGGGGAGACGATGATGGCGAAGTGAAAAGAAATTAGGGGGTTATGGTTGGGTTGGAAATTAAAAAGGCAAGTATTAACGTGGACTGTTGATCTAAAAGATCAACGACCACGATTGGAGAGGGGTTTATTGGGTCGAGTAGGCAGATTGGGCTTATGGGTGAATTAGGCTGGTGTATTAAGGGATTTGGCTGGTATATAGGGGGTTAGGTCCGGAAAATTAAAGGAATTAAAAGGGCTTTTTGTTAAATACCCAATCAATTAATAAATAATTTGTAAAAATAATTAACAAATTGTAAAAAATGATTTTCATGCATAAAAATATTTTAAATAATTATTCAATATTTTAAAAATACAACAAGCTATTTTCTACTAAAGTATTGTAATAATGCATGCATGGGCTATAGTTGCAAAGTTATTGCAATTGTAACCCAAAAATATAAATGTGGCCATTTGTGAAATAATTAGGCTTAGTATAAATATAAATAGTAGAATTAAGTCATAAATTTGTTATAAAATCATTAGTAGTGCAATTAATGATTATTTATATAATAAAAATACTAAAATATTAATTAAAAATCCTTGAAAATACCGAAATTATAAAAAAATATTAATTAATTCCAATGCATTGTTTTGAAGGCATCTATGCATTTTGAAGAGAAAAGGGGGAGAAGCTGCCTCTAGTAAAAGTGGAGCATAAGTTGTGGCCGCTGTAGCAGCCATGCATCCAGAACACCAAGGCCAACTGGAGTTTGGCATCAGAAGTATACCCCCTCACACTAAGGATTGGTACAGGCGCTGTAGGCCTAAACATGTACATCTGAAAGCCGCTATCAAGGAGGACTACAAGCAAAGTACTAGGCTATTTGGTGGGGCATCAATGATTTGGGGTTAAGCTATGTATTCAAGAACACATGAGATATTAATCTCAATCTAGTGCGGGAATTCTATGCAGGGTTTGATCCACAGGATACCGAAAAACTGGTGCTGATTCGTGGGCGGTTGATAGATTTTTCAGCCACGGCCACATGTAACTTTTTGGGTGCTCCGGATGTTCCTATGGAGCCACTGGATTACTTCATTCGCCGGCCCACTTATAGAGAGCTGAGACACACGCTTTGTGGTGTCAATTCTACAGCAGCATGGATCCGTGATAAGAAAACAAAGTGACACCAAAAATTTTCTAAGAAAAAGATAAGGGGGAGCTCAAGTTTGGTTAAAACTGATAAATGCACGGCTCCTACCATGAAATCATGATACGTTCATCAGCCGAGAGACGACATGTCTGCTTTACTTCCTCATGACCAAATGTCTGTGGTAAGAATGAGTAAGAAGGTCGATCGCATGCCATTTGCCAATTTTTAGACTCAGTTCTTAAGACACGAGGAGGTCGAGGAGGAGATAGAATTTGACCACATCATTGATCAGTCCATAAGACAGACAGACATCACTAGTGTCCGAGTGAAAGACGATACTGCAATGCTATCCTTCACTGGTGCCGAGCGATTTTGTGTTGATAGCTTCATGGCACATCTATGTGGGATGATGGATTTACAGCTGCGGATAAGGGGTCGGCCGGCTACAGTTGAGGAGAGGACCTTGTTGGATGAGCGATTCCCGCTCAATGCACATGCTCAGAAGTTAGTCGGGTTAGGTGATGGCTCCACACTTTTGGATGAAGAGGATAGTAACACACCGGAGCAGTCCGAAGCTGATCCGGACTAGTGGAACGATGAGGCGATGATGATGATGATGATGATGATGATTATGAGGAAGCGCATGATGAAGAGTGGGTTGCCTCAGAGGATGAGGGCGATGGTGTTGTTTGATCAGGGAAAATTTTCCTTACACTCTACTCATTTTTCTTATTTTGTTATTTTGTGCATGCACTGAGGACAATGCATGATCTAAGTGTGGGGTGGGGACTTGTAAATATTAGTTTTGCTTAATTATGTTTTTTTTAGTAAATGTTCTTTGTTTTAGTGAAATGTTTTAGTTAAATTGTGTTCGTTATTATTTGTTTAGTTAATTGGTTTAGTTATTTGTTGTTAGTTAGTAAAAGGGAAAAAACAAATATATAGAAAAAAAAAGTAATTTAGAAAAATTGGACTCTTTCCGACGATGGATCTCTTAGACAGTTTTCTTGAGGGAAGTAAGTCTAATGAAAAATACCAAAAATATTTTATTTTCTTGTAGGTAATGTATCAATTTCCCCTTTGTTTTTTTTGGGCCGTAGCTCTTTTTCAGGGGTTTTTAGTTGAACCGGGTGTAATTAGTTTTAATTTTTAGGAGTAGGAACCACGGGTCTATGCATTTGATTGCAGCAATATCTCTTAGCTTTGTTATGCCTTGAGAATAGTTATTACTATTGTTGTGATGCTTAGGCTCGGTTTTTTACTCTAGTATAAGTACCTTAAAGCATTAGATTCTTAATTTTGCTTAACTGCTTTGACTGGAGTGTCACGATGAAACCAATCCTGTGTGAGTTATGTGCCATGTCTGTGTGAGGTTTTGTATGTATTCTGTGCATTGCATTTGATGTCTAAAACTTGCCTTGTGTGTGTTCAAAGAGAAAAAGTAGTCTTGTTCAATCTAGGAAGTGATATAGACATTTCTTTGTTAAGCCAGATATATAAAGTTTGCCCACCTAAATTTTATGTATCGTAGCTAACCCCGTTGAGCCTATAATCACATTACAAGCCGTACCTTTTTGTTTTAATAGACCATATAATTGAATCTTGTCACCTCTCATGAGCACTTAAATTGTGATGAATTATGAAAAAGTCAAAGTGTGGGGTGGTGGGTTGGATTTTTAGGGGAACAATTGAAATAAGGAGAAATGTGAATTTTTTTGAAGAAATAAAAAAAAAGATGTCAATAAAAACCACTTGAAGAAAAAAAAAGAGAGAGAAAAATAATAATAGTATATTTTATGAAAAATAATTCTTGATGATGGTGGCTAGTGATATACTTGTGCTTAAAGTAGTATGGGGTAATACAAATTGAACTAAAAGTGGAATGTTTGGTTTAACATAAATATGGGCTATGTATTAGAGTATATGTATTAAAGTTCTTAAGGGAGGTGTAATCACTCATATCCAAATGTATCCTACCCGAACCACAGCCTACATTACAACCAACGGAAGTCCTAATTGATCTTATACTGAATGAACTCGATTAGTAGAGTATTATACTACGGGAAAGCCTATGGTGCATCATTTGTGGCATGTGAATGTTAATTCTGAGAGCGAGTGAATTTTTCCTATCTTGAGTTCCTATGTTCTTAAAATTCATTGTGTGTGGAACTAAGCTCTTTGATTGGTGTTGTTATCCAGTTTTTCCCAAAATAATTTTTAAAATTGCATATATTCCTTCAAAATCATGCATTAATAGCAGTTGGTGTTTTTCCATAATTTTTCTGCATTTTTATAAATTTGTCCACCATTTTATCTCCATTAAAAAAATTAAAAATTGCATCTCAAATGATTTCAAAAGCATTTCTTGATTTAATTTAAAATTTATGGTCCTATTAAGACCAAATTATGCCATAAATAGCCAAATTGGCACCTTTTAGCTATAATTGCAATAACTTTGCAATTATAGCTCATGCATATAATTTTGTACTATTTTCTACCAGAAATTAGTCCTTTATATTTTTAAATAGCAAATAATCATTTTTTAATTATTTCCATGCATAGAATTCTTTTTTTAGCAATTATGTTATAAATTATTTCGACTAATTTAATTCGGGTATTTAACAAATGGCCTATTTCTATTTCAATTATAGCCTAAATTATAGGAAGCCCAAAACCTTAATTATACCTGGCCCAACAGACCCCAGACCCAAATCCTAATCTATCCGACCCAATTTCTGTTTTAATCTGGGCCGTTGATAAATTTTTATCAACGGACCAGATCCGTTCTTTCCTAAATTAACCTAAGACCATACCCCCCAAACCCTCATTCTCTCATCACTCACCCGCCATCACCCCTCTCATTCTCTCTCAAACTCCCTGTTCCTAACCCTAACTCCCCTCGCCGGCTATTGGCTCGCCGGTAACAATGGTCATTCTCTACCACCCAAAGCCTCTATGGCTCCTCCCATGCCCGGTTTCTTGCTTTCTCAAGGTCCTAAAGGGACTAGTGGCTGTTCACTTCCCACCCTGGGCCTGTGCTCACCGTTCTCAAGCCACCTTGGCCCGTCTAAGTAAGATCTTTCTATTTTTCCGGCTAGATCTATGGTTTATAAGCCGGAATCTCTCTATCTCTGGGTTGTTCTTCTCTGAAACCCTATTTTTATCTCTTGACTCGTTATATCTGTAACAGATCTAAGAGTATTTTGAGTTATTTCACTATTTTCCATGAGAACCTTTCTGATCTTTTCAAAACGTCTCTTCATCTCCATAACTAGGGTTTCTTAACCCTTTTTTCAAAACGACTTTTCCTCTGATTTTAAGTGTTATTCTATAATATTTACTATGTTTAAACGGTTTATATAGGTTTTCCCTTTAACCTGATTAACTGTGTTAAAACCCCTAATTTCTTGGCTTAGTTCTGGATTCTGAGTCTATCTACGCTGATTTATTCGTTTGATTTGTATGCATGTCTATTTCTCATGAATATGTTTTAAATTTCCGTGATTTATAACCCGTTATGCTCATTCGGGTTTCTGATTTTTCTTGTCCTTGCCTATACTATGTTTATTCCAGAAGTTTGTAGTAATTTCCTTTAATCAGTGCTATTTTGTTTGAATCCCTAATTTCCCGTAATTGATACCCTTTACTGATTTCCTGTGATTGATACCCTTTACTGATTTCCTGTGATTGAAGTTAACTCCCTTAATTGAGGGAGTACTTGCATTGATTTTCATTCTAATTGATTCTGAGTTCTTCAATTACTGAACAAATTGATTCTTGTCTTATTTGCCTAGCTTTCAAACTACTACATATATTGCTCTCTTCTACTCTCATTAGACAGACACACGAACTCACATTAGTTCACATCTCTCATACACTCAAAAGCTCTTCTGCTTTCTTTGTTACTTCCTATGGTTACTAAATTAGCCGGCTGCAAGCCAAGGCTAATTATTGTATTCTCATGTTCTTCACTTTGTGTACTCTCTTTACTGGTATGTTCTGATTTTAAATTCAAGCTCCCAAACCAATGTGTTTCCTACTGCTTCAGTTTATCATATTCCTAATCTGTTTATGTCTGTTGTTTTGCTGTTCGACATGTAACTGACCTGTTTATGTCACGACCCAAAATCCATAAAGTCGTGATGGCGCCAGACATCATTGTCAGGCAAGCTAATCATTAATTAATCTAAATAATTTCCGGGTTAAAACATTTATGAAAAATATTTCCTTGCACTTTATTACATTGTACGAAATAGAAATATGTTAAGTAAGATAATAGTTTAAGTATTACACTTTAACAAATATACCCCAACACATATCCCAGAACCCGGTGTCACAAGTACATGAGCAATTTCTAAAAATTTATAAAATAATTACAAAGCTTGTCCGTAATACAACTGGACAAGGAAATTTAAAATGAAATAAATATAGTACGAAGGAGACTCTGTAAGCTACGGATCACCTCCGGATGATGCAGCTCGCCTAAGTCTCTGAATCCTCCACACTGCTATGAAAGTACCTGTGCCATAAAATGCACAACAAGTGTAGCATGAGTACAGAAACAACGTGTACTCAGTAAGTCGCCCGCCTAACCTCAGAGAGGTAGTGACGAGAGGTCAAATTAGACACTTACTAAAGGTCAATTCAGAATATTTAAGTATGACACTAAGCATGATTACCATAGGAAATTTATTAAAAATCAGGATTTAAATATTTTGAACTTCGTTCACGTTTAACACTTTATCTCTTCGTCATATTAATACAATTAATCAACATGGGTGATTTAATCAAATAAGTATTAATCGACGGGAAGGAAAAACTTCTTCCAAAATCTCTTTTAATAACTTTAAATCTTTGTCATTTCAATTGATAACTTAATATTTCAGGCCAGTAATCAGGCAAAAACATAGCAATTACGCAGCAAATATCATGCGCAAGCAATGCCGAGGGTCGAACGGCACGAACCAACAATAATAAACTATGCACTGCCGAAGGGTCGAACATATCAAACCATAGATGTATCTTTCTGCCCCGCTTGCAAATCGATCATGCGACGTGGTTAAAAATAATACGTCTAGCCTGCTCGCGAATCATACATGCGACTCAGGTGCTCATATGAATACACACACAAATACATGGTCATCATGCTCGCCAATCAAACATGCGACTCAGGCACCCAAAGTTACACATATCCACATAATAAATCCGTATTTTATCAAGAAAACAGTTTTTCTTAGGAAAGTGGTAAAATTCTTCTTAAAGGAACATGAAATGTAGCTTTTAAATCTTTGTTTTGAAACTCATTTGTCAAGTTTAATGATATTCCATAATACAACCCAGTCCAGGTACACAAATATCCACAGAGGAATCAATTCTCTTTCTAGAAGATTAACAAAATGAACTCTAGTCTTCTTTTAGATATTCAATTACGATTTCGATTATATTAGCGTTTAATATTACAGGCTGGATTACAGGTACAACACGTAAGGCATGCTAGTGGGTCCTAGACTACCCGGACATGGCATAATAGTAGCTAAGCACCGACTTCCGTCACCTCGTGCATACGTAGCCCCCGAAGATAATAGCATGTACTGAATTAATTCAGCTAGGGGGACGATTCCCCCTCAGAAGTTAGAAAGGAGACTTACCTCGCTCCGAAATTCCAATACCGGCTTCCAAGCCTTTCCGACGACTCTAACGGACGCACAACGCTCCGAAACTACAACATAACGGCAAAGCAATGAAAATTCATCCTAATACTTACAACAAATTCAAATTATATACTTTTCCATCCCCGCTCAAAGAAATGACCAAAATGCCCTCAGGCCCACGTTCCTGAAAATCCGAAATTCTCGAAGATATATTCTACCCATAGCCTTACTAACTCAATTATACCATTTACTCAAATATTCATGCTCAATTCATGGCTAATTCAAAATTTACATTTTTTAGGTTTCTTCAATAATTTCCCAAATTCTTACCAATTTTCATGCCTAATCCATGCATATACTTGTATTTAACTTAGAGGCATGAAGGAGTTACTTACCTTGACATTGCATGAAGGAATCATGTCTTGAAGCTCTCCTAAAATCACCTAAGCCATGAGAAAAATGAAGACAAATGAACAAAAATTCTTGTTTTTAAAACATTCTGCCCAGGCCGATTTCCGCACCTGCAGTCCTACCTCCGCACCTGCGCTCCCGCAGGTGCGACCAATCTCCCGCACCTGCGGCTTCCTCAACTCCAACCCAAAATCACACCTGCGCCCCTTTGTCTGCACCTACGGCTTCGCAGGTGCGTAAATTACATCGCACCTGCGGTCCCCAGCCAAGCCTGCCCACTCTCGCACCTGCGGCCAAATCCTCGCAGGTGCGGATCATACCAGATGACAGCAATCTTAACTTCTTCAAACTTCAACTCTTGATCCGTTAATCACCCGAAATCCACCCGAGTCCCTCGGGACCCCGTCAAATTATACTAACCTGTTCCAAAATATAATGCGAACTTGCTCGAGGCCTCAAATCACATCAAACAACATCGAAACCACGAATCGCACCCAAACCACAACTTTATGAACTTAGAAATTTCGAACTTCTACATCCGATGCCGAAACCTATCAAATAACGTCCGAGTGACCTCAAAATTTGCGCACAAGTCATATTCGACAATAAGGACCTGCTCCAACTTCCGGAATCTTGATTGACCTCAAAATTTGCGCATGAGTCATATTCGACATTACGGACCTGCTCCAACTTCCGGAATCTCATTTTCGACCTCCATATCAAAACTTCAACTTCCGGTCGGATTTCTCAAAAACCTTCAAATATCTATCTTTAGTCAAATGACTCCAAAATGACCTACAGACGTCCAAATTCACTTCCTATCGTGCTCCCTGCTCCAGAATCACCATACGAAGCTATTCCCAGACTCGGAATCCCAAACGGACATCCACAACACTGAAATGCACTTCAATCCCAAATTTATGAAATTCTTCTAAAATGCTAACTTCCACAATATGCATCGAAACGCTCTCGGGTTATCCAAAACCTGATCTGGACATACGCCCAAGTCCGAAATCATCATACGAACCTGCTGGAACCTTCAAATCCTGATTTGGAGGTCGTTTACTCAAAATTCCAATCTTAGTTGATTCTTCCAACTTAAGGCTTCTGAAATGAGAATTTTCTTTCCAACCCAACTCTAAACTTCCTGAAATTCAATTCCGACCACACCTACAAGTCATAACACCTGAAACGAAGCTGATCACGACTTCAAACTGCTGAACGATGCGCTAGAGCTCAAAACGACCGGTCGGGTCGTTACAGTTTACATTATTGCTTCACCCAGCATGTTAGTTATGTCCTACCCCTTTAAGGATCAACATGTTTACTTCCCCTGTAGTCTATATCAGTGTGACTCTACTCTGTTTTTGAATGCTTGTTGATTTGTTGTCAACTTCTGGCATGCACCTATTTTTGCAAAACTGATTTGTTACCCTAAGTTGTCTGATTCTATGTTTAACTCTATTCTCAGCTGTTTGTTCTTGAATTCATACTGTGTTGGTAACATTAGCTATCCCCTAATCCCATAAACCCCTACAACACCTTTATGTTTCTTCCTGTTATATGTTCACTATACATGGCCTATGTGTCCCTAATTCCCAACTTCCCTGTGTGAAAGTCTGTTGTTGAGCAATGCTGAATCTTATTGTTATATGGTTGATCTGCTGTTTGTTTGACTACACTCTTCTTTTTCAAACTATTTTACTATTAAACAACTCCTACTTTACAAGACTTCTTCATTCAACTGAGTCTTTTCAATACTGTTTTATACCAAAGCATTTTCAAAAACTATGTCAAGCACTCTCACTCTACTCTTAGGTCCTTAAGTTCTGCCCCTCTAGTGTGTGACTGCTTTGGGATTCCTGTGAGATCCCTCTGAACTCTGATGCACTGGAGCTGGCTCTTCCACACTGCACTCTAGTTATAAAATCTGGGTGTGAGCACTGCCCAGGATCCTTGAGGTCCTTAGGGAACTCTAACACACCCGGACATGAGAAAGGCTATGACTTTGGCATATGAGGCTATGGACAATTTGGTACATTTGGGCCTACTTCAGGCTCCCTATAGTTTAACTTATTCTTTTCCTTTATCTATTTATGTAATTTATTCAATTGGTCTATAATAATTATTTGTTAACAGATATTGAGGTTGGCTAGTGAAATGGGAAGGGTAGTTATATATTCTATCATTGGGTAGAAATCATGCCTTAGGCTTTTACATTCCCCATATCTGCATTAGAATCCATGCTTAGGACCAATATATTCATTCAAACAATGCCAAACATGCATTAGATATCATGTCTTTAAGGCTTTTCATGTTTACTGCTTCAACGCACAACATGTCCTTAATTTATTCTTATGCCTACCACTTAGAAATCCTGCTCCTAGGATAATAAAGTTAATTTAAAATTGTTACTCCTGTGCATTCAAAATCATGTTTTCAATCATCTTGTAACTCTTTGTGCATTTAGAAATCATGCTTTCGGAATTCTGGGCATTCTAAAATTATGTCTTAACCATTTGGCATTTTATATGTGCATATTAGATACCATGCTCTAGGACTCTGTTGCATTTTCTTAACCCCGCCTAGTTTAAACTACTGATTCATGAAAAGGTATAACACAATCTCATATATAATTATCCTATTTAAGATAAAATTGGTAACAATCCCTGCATTTCCGTAACACCTAGAACAACATGCTTTTAGGTAAAACAACTTCTGAATTGTCTAAAGGTTAACATGCTTAAAAATCAGTAGGCAAACTGATTAGGCCCCTACTTCTGAGTTTATAAAAATTAAAATTGCATGTTTATGTGCATGGGTACTCACTTAGAATCCTGCTTAGGATCTTGTCTAATAAAACTGATTCTTGTTTGTGTTTGATACGTGCTGATTACGTGCATTAATTGCGGAGGTAAATCTCGGCCTCATAATCGCTTTCCTTCATTTATCTGATTAGTCCTATTTATTCTTTCCTTTCGCTTAGACTTTTATCCTTTCAAAACCTTAGGGGTCTGTCTAGAACTACCTATTATTGATTTAATATACAATTTATGGTCTTATTAAGACCAAATTATGCCATAAATAACCAAATTGTTACCTTTTGGCTATAATTGCAATACCTTTGCAATTATAGCCCATGCATATAATTTGTATTTCTACCAGAAATTAGTCTTTTATATCTTTAAATGCCAAACAAATATTTTTTTAATTATTTCCATGCATAGAATTCTTTTTATAAAAATTATGTTATAAATTATTTCGACTAATTTAATTCGGGTATTTAACAAATGGCCTATTTCTATTTCAGTTATAGCCTAAATTATAGCCAACCCAAAACCTTAATTATACCTGGCCCAACAGACCCCAGGCCCAAATCCTAATCTACCCGACCCAATTTCTATTTTAATCTGGGTCGTTGATCAATTTTGATCAACAGACCAGATCCGTTCTTTCCTAAATTACCCTAAGACCATACCCCCCCCAAAACCTCCTTCTCTCATCAGTCACCCGCCATCACCCCTCTCATTCTCTCTCAAACTCCTTCTGCCTAATCCTAACTACCCTCGCTGGCTGCTGGCTGCTGGCTCGCCGGTAACAATGGTGGTTCTCTACCACCCCTAGCCTCTATGGCTCCTCCCGTGCCCGGTTTCTTCCTGTCTCGAGGTCCTCAAGGGAACGGTGGCTGTTCACTTCCCCCCCCCCCCNTATTTTTATCTCTTGACTCGTTAGATCTGTAACATATCTAAGAGTATTTTGAGTTATTTCACTGTTTTCCATGAGAAACTTTCTAATCTTTTCAAAACGTCTCTTCATCTCCATAACTAGGGTTTCTTAACCCCTTTTTCAAAACGACTTTTCCTCTGATTTTAAGTGTTATTCTATAATCTTTACTATGTTTAAACGGTTTATTTAGGTTTTCCCTTTAACCTGATTAACTGTGTTAAAACCCCTAATTTGTTGGCTTAGTTCTGGGTTCTGAGTCTGTCTACGCTGATTTGTTCGTTTGATTTGTATGCATGTTTGTTTCTCATGAATATGTTTTGAATTTCCGTGATTTCTACCCTGTTATGCTCATTAGGGTTTCTGATTTTGCTTATCCCTGCCTATACTATGTTTATTCCAGAAGTTTGTAGTAATTTCCTTTAATCAGTGCTATTTTGTTTGAATCCCTAATTTCCTGTAATTGATACCCTTTACTGATTTCCTGTGATTGATGCCCTTTACTGATTTCCGACTTCTAAATTATTTTCTTGCCTTATTATGTGGTTGACTATACTGTTAATTGATTCTTATGTTATTTCCTTAATTAGAACCTTATGTACCTAGCCGTAATCGCTTACTCTATACCTATACTGTGTTTGGATTATTTTCTTAGTTATATTTCATCCATATATCTCCTTCCTTATTTGTTACCTGTCTTTTACCGTTTGAAGTTAATTCCCTTAACTAAGGGAGTACTTGCACTGATTTTTACTCTAATTGATTATGAGTTCTTCAATTACTGAAAAAATTAATTCTTGCCTTATTTGCCTAGCTTTCAAACTACTACATATATTGCTCTCTTCTACTCTCATTAGACAGACACATGAACTCAGATTATTTCACATCTCTCATACACACAAAAGATCTTCTACTTTCTTTGTTACTTACTATTGTTACAAAATTAGTCGGCTGCAAGCCAAGGCTAATTATTGCACTCTCCTGTTCTTCACTTTGTGTTTACTCTCTTTACTGGTATGTTCTGATTTTAAATTCAAGATCCCAAACCAATGTGTTTCCTACTGCTTCAGTTTATCATATTCCTGATCTGTTTCTGTTTGTTATTTTGTTGTTCAACAAGTAACTGACATCTTTACATTATCGCTTCACCCAGCATGTTAGTTATGCCCTACCCCTTTTACGATCAACATCTTTACTTCCCCTGTAGTCTGTATCAGTTTGACTCTACTATGTTTTTGAATGCTTGTCTATTTGTTGTCCAGTTCTAGCATGCACCTATTTTTGCAAAACTAATTTGTTACCCTAAGTTGTCTGATTCTATGTTTAACTTTTTTCTCAGCCGTTTGTTATGGAATTTATACTGTGTTGGTACCATTAGCTATCCCCTAATCCCATAAACCCCTACGACACCTCTATGTTTCTGCCTGTTATGTGTTCACTATACATTCCCTATGTGTCCCCAATTCCCAACTTCCATGTGTGAAAGTCCGTTGTTGAGCAATATTGAATCTGGTTGCTATATAGTTGATCTGCTGTTTGTTTGACTACAATGTTCTTGTTCAAACTATTTTACTATAAACAACTCCTATTTTATAAAACTTCTTAATTCAACTGATTCTTTTCAATATTGTTTTATACCAAAGCATTTTCAAAAACTATGTCAAGCATTCTCACTCTACTCTTAGGTCCTTAAGTTTTGTCCCTCCAGTGTATGACTGCTTTGGAATTCCTGTGAGATCCCTCTGAACTCTGATGCACTGGATCTGGCTCTTCCACAATACACTCTAGTTATGAAATATGGGTGTGAGCACTACCCGGGATCCTTGAGGTCCTTAGGGAACTCTGACACACCCGGACATGAGAAAGGCTATAACTTTGGCATATAAGGCTATGGAGAATTTGGTACATTTGTGCCTACTTCAGGCTCCCTATATTTTTAACTTCTTCTTTTCCTTTATCTATTTATGTAATTTATTCAGCTGGTCTGTAATAATTATTTGTAAACAGATATTGGGGTTGGCTAGCGAAATGGGAAGGGTAGTTATATATTCTATAATTGGGTAGAAATCATGCCTTAGGCTTTTACATTCCCTATATATGCATTAGAATCCAGTCTTAGGACCAACTTATTAATTCAAACCATGCCAAACATGCATTAGATATCATGTCTTTAAGGCTTTTCATGTTTACTGCTTCAACGCACAGCATGTCCTTAATTTATGCTTACGCCTACCACTTAGAAATCCTGCTCCTAGGATAATAAAGTTAATATAAAATTGTTACTCCTGTGCATTCAAAATCATGTTTTCGATCATCCTGTAACTCTTTGTGCATTTAAAAATCATGCTTTAGGAATTCTGTGCATTTTGAAATTATGTCTTAACCATTCTGCATTTTATATGTGCATATTAGATACCATGCTCTAGGACTCTGTTGCATTTGCTTAACCACACCTAGTTTAAACTACTGATTCATGAAAAGGTATAACACAATCTCACATATAATTATCCTGTTTTAGATAAAACTAGTAACAATCCCTGCATTTTCGTAACACCTACAACAACATGCTTTTAGGTAAAACAACTTCTGAATTGTCTAAAGGTTAACAGGCTTCTGAGTTTATAAAAAAATAAAGTTGCATATTTCTGTGCATGGGTACTCCCTTAGAATCCTGCTTAGGATCCTGTCTAATAAAATTGCTTCTTGTTTGTGTTTGAGACGTGCTGATTACGTGCATTACTTGAGGAGGTAAATCTGGGCCTCATAACTGCTTTCCTGCATTTATCTGATTAGTCCTATTTATTCTTGCCTGTTGCTTAGAATTTTATCCTTTCAAAACCTTAGGGGTCTGTCTAGAACTACCTATATCTAGAGGTCCTATATTCCTCTAGGACCACAAGGAAGGACGGTTAACATCACGCATAGAGATCTCTAAATAAACTCTCTTAATAACCGTTAAGGGGTGGGGTAAAGGGTATATATGGATATGATGACTGATGCGCTAATGCCACGTGTATCCCCTCACTGAGGAGTGATTACCGGGCATTGCATTGATGTGATCCTATAGGATAAACAACTTAGGGCTCCCCTATCCCCTACATATGTGTGCTTAGACCATAAATCTTTCAAAACTTTATCACATATGTATGCTTAGACTGCGAATCTTTTCAAACCATTACTTGTTCCCATGTATATACTTTGACTACATATTTGCTAGTTGCTTAAATTCACAAAGTTCGTTTGGCCGGGAACCACAGTTGTGGACTTTGAGGGGTGCCTAACACCTTCCCCTCGAAGTAATTTCAAGCCCTTAAAAAATCTCTAGTTATTCAACTAGTGTTATTGTGACCCTTAATAGGTTCCCTAACACACCTTAATTCATTAGGTGGCGACTCTTCAAATCCTTCACATCCCTTATCCCAAAAGGAAATGAGTTTTCCCAATAACGTCAAAAATCCTGACCGAATCGAAAGGAGAGGAAAGAGGGAGGGGGGGGGGGACACGANAGGTAATGTCGTTGACCTCCATGTTAGAGTAAGTAAGTGAATTGTAAAGAAGGTATGGTTGTGAGCCAAATCTTGAGGCGAGGATGATACACCTTTATGCTTAGACTAATTTAAAGATTCTTGGTATAATGAGTTAAGAGAATTTCTTAATAGTTAGTTATTAATTATTGCATGACGAGCAATGTTTAAGTGTGGAGTATTGATGTGTGGCTATAGTTCATGGTTTAGCACATTATTCGCCTTGAATTTTATATTTTTTACTGATAAATTACACTTTATTTGCACGTAATATAGTCCATTTTATGTGTAGGTGAATTATAGATGAAAGTAGAGACAAAGGGATACTTAAAAGTCGAAAGCGTGCTCGGGAGCAGTTGGGAGTTAGACTCATCGATTTCTTCATCCCTTTATCCCTACTTTGTACTTTAATTATGAAAAATACTTTAGATGTTGTTACTATGATTATGAGTAGCTAATTTCCTAGTCTAAGTTTTTGATGGAACCTATTGAAGGATGATTTTCTTGCTACGTCAATATAAATTTGTTGTAGTATTTTCTCTATTTGTTCAACTATATCATTCTTGTGGTTGATTGAAGGACCCTCAATTATCTGTGCCTATTTAGTATGTATTACTCGGGAGAGAGTGCATATTTAGATAGTTGATGAAAAACATCACTCATAACGTATATAAAGGATCAATACAATGGGTTTAAAGGTGGGATTAGGGATAACGAAACCTTGGTGCGATCTGAGTGAGCTGTACTTAATGACAACTAGCGTAATTCGGGAGTATATGTCTAGTAAATTATGTTAATTACTGGGGAGAGAGTTACGACAGTAAGAGTGCTCATGGTCAATAGAGAAAACTTAGGCAAAATTGTAGAAACATAGCGGAAAAGATTCCGACAATAGGGGAAATCACAACCTTAGATCATTCCAATTCTTGTTTACAACCCGTTCATAGTTAGTTATTAATTATTGCATTTTCATTACATAATATTTAGTTAATAAACATCCAAATTGTTACTCAAACATTTATGAAGATTGATTGCGTGAATTTGTGTGAGTCTAGTAGCTGTGTTTGATAGGTTAATTTCATGTGGGGTTCGACTCCGGACTTATTAGCCGGAATATATTTGAAATGACCGCTTGTCCTTTTTGTAAGGCATAGTTGGGCGTGATCAAACACACATTCGATATCGAGTCCAACCATACAAGAATTATACCAACTCTTACTCAAATCCACAAAATTCGCCTAAGAGGTTTCCTCCCCTTTTCCTAATTTTTAACCTAAATCCTTAATTAAATGATAAAATCAAAGATATATTAGTGGAATTTAATCAAAAACGAGTTAAGAACTCTTACCCCAGAAACCCCTTTGAAAATCCCTCGAAAATTCGCCTTAAACCGAGCTCTCAAAGTCCAAATTGAGTAATATGAAATAAACCCTCGATTTTGAAACTTAAGTATGCCGCCAAGTTATTTACACTATACGATCGCAAAAAATACCTTTTGCAATCCCGAAGAACAAAATTACCCCACCTCAAAATCTTACACGCGGATGCAATACACTCCATACGATCACGGAGCACTGCTTTATCGAAGTTACGCGATCGCGGTTACCCTCACGTGATCGTGGTTACCCTCATGCGATCGCGGTTACCCTCACACGATCGTAGTGAACAAGAGTGTGGACCAGCTGCCCCCAAATTCCTCTATGCAAACGCGACCCTCACCAAGCATTCGCGATGCAGGGGGAACCAACCTTCCGCGATCGCGTCTCCCTCTATGAGAACGCATAGAATAAAACCATCAATCCACCAAAAAACCCTTCACTATCGCGTGCCAAAAGTTCCTTGTGACTTGGTCCATTCCATGGAACTGTGAAGTTGAAAAACTTGTTGCTAGCTGTATGCTGTCCACGTGTTATAAAATTTTGAATGCACATCATGATAGAAATCATGTTTAGGCTATGTGTTGGTACTGTTGGGACCCAAAGAGGCCGTGTTACATGCTGAATTACCTGGTAATTGTTGTTTGTACTCAGTCTCAGTTTTACTTGCATATCATATCTCAATCTCTATTATACCTTGTTGATACATCATATCATTGCTGTTTGGGTTGATTTTCATGATTTCTGAGAGCCGGAGAGTCTGAAGAGGTTGATAACTGAGTGAGGTCGAGGGCTGAAGGAGCCCCTTCGAAGTCTGTACACACCCCCAGTGAGCGCAAGTACCTACTGAGTGCGAGTGCCGAGTGCTGAGTGATTAAGAGGAATGAGTGGCTGTGAGGAATGAGTGACTGTAAGGTTGGAGTGAATGGGAGGACTGAGTGTTTGTTGCTCTGAGAGAATGCATTGATTTCATTATTGTTGCATTTAAGCTTTCATATATCATTGTGGTGCAATTTCTGAAAGATATTATCTTGTATCTCAGTTGAACTTGACATGAATATACTATTTTGGCCTTAATTGTCGAACTTGAAAGCATTCCTACCTTCTTATGTGAAATTACTGTAATTGAACTTTAACTGTGAAGCCCGTCACTGCTTTCAGTTCTTTATTTAGTATTATTACTTACTGAGTTGGTTGTACTCTCGCTCTACCCTGCACTTCGTGTGCACATCTAGGTGTTTCCGGACACGGAAGGTGTTGATTTTACTGAGCAGTCGATCTTCTGGAGATTCCGAGGTATTTGTCGGCAGTTCGCTGATCTTGTTTCTCCTTCCCTATCTTTTCTCGCTTATTGTATTAGTTTTGGACTATGTTAGACAGTATTTTCTAGACTTGTGATATTTAGATGCTCATGTACTCAGTGACACCCCGATATTGGGAATTTCCTCTTTGTGTTTTGTTTTTATATCTGCTTATGAGAAGTTTTATTTTTTAAAATGTTTTAAATCCGTTTTCTGTGAAGTTTTGGAGTTATTTCATAAAAGTCAGCTTGCCTAGTACTACGATAGGCGCCATCAGGACAAGCTAGTTTTTTTGGTCATGACAAATTGGTATCAGAGCCTAGGTTACATAGGTCTCACGAGTCATGAGAAGGTTCAGTACAGTCTTGCGGATCGGTATGGAGACGTCTGTACTTATCTTCGAGAGGTTGTCGAACTCTTAGGGAAAACTTCACATTCTTGTATTCTTGTTGTGCGAATTTGTTGATTCCATAACTAAACTTCTGTATTCTATTCTCTCACAGATGGTGAGGACACGTGCTATCAGACAGGAGGGACATCAACCTGTATAACCAGCTACGTCCACGAGAGGTCGAGCCCGCAGTAGGGGCCGCGATAGGGCATAGGTGCAACTCGTACAACAACTAGGGCAGCACCTATAGATCCTCTAGTTTCTCCAGCTCAGGAGCAGGTTCCAGATGTGGCGGAGCTAGTGGGGCCAGCTCAGGCACCCGTTGTGCCCATCGTGATTCCAGGCTTTCGGGAGGCTTTGGCCTAGATATTGATTGTTTACATAGGCCTTTCTATTTATTCTTATGCCGCACAACCACTTCTTAGGACGGGGAAGGTACTCATACCCCCGCTGCCTGTACTCCAGAGCAGGTGATGCAGGGACTTCAGACAATGAGGGTACTATCAGCCCAACCGGTTGCAGCTGCTCAAGCCCCCATGGTCCCTGTTAAGACTGATG
The DNA here is from genome assembly GCA_005239525.1 of Nicotiana knightiana. Lineage (NCBI taxonomy): Eukaryota > Viridiplantae > Streptophyta > Magnoliopsida > Solanales > Solanaceae > Nicotiana > Nicotiana knightiana. The sequence goes on from ML435609.1 coordinate 76,331, forward strand.
ATGAGCTGAGGAGACTTGACAGATTTGGGAGGCTTCAGCCTCCATTATTTAGCGGTGCTGAGTTGGAGGATGCCCCGGATTTTGTCCCGACCCAATTTCCCTCTGTTGGGTATCGTGATGGCACCTAACTAGGTAAGGCTAACATTTCCACTTAAATACAACAATAATAAAGGAATTTTAAAAAAAAATTCGAAATAGAATTCTTGACAGAGTTTACAACTTCCCAAAACCCAATAAATACAAGTCATAAGCTCTACGAAATCTTTGTATCAAATCTAAATACAATTATCTAGGAATAAGTAAGTACACTTGAATAGAAATAAAACAAGAAGGTGACTCCGAAGCCTGCGAACACAGCAACATGTTACCTTGAGTCTCCTAAGCAATGATCTGCGCAACTACCAACAACAATAACCTGAAGCTGCACACAAAAATGTGCAGAAGTGTAGTATGATCACACCACATCGGTGCCCAGTAAGTATCAACACTAACCTCGGTGAAGTAGTGATGAGGACTAGTCAAGACACCACCAGTCTAATAAGTAAAAAGGCATAAATGTATAAAAGACCGAAACATAATATCTATCTAAAGATTTTTTTCAATATAATTAACGATACGATCGAATAATATGGAAGGAAATTCAATAATTACGATTAACGGATAGCATAATAGAAATCCTCAAAGATAATGGAAAGAATGCAATCCAAATGGCGGGAATCACAATCCAATAAAAGCACTAGCACCTCAGCACTGCATCAATTTATTCTCGTCAGGCCTTAGCCAATAAACTCAATAAAACTGGTCAAACCTTTGAGTGAAAACCTTTAAATTGTAAGTTCATTTTGAAAACTTTAAGATATAATCATTTCGGAATAGAGAAATTTCTTCTTTGAAAACATACTTTCTCTGAATGTATATTTATATATTTTTATAAAGAGAAATCTTAACAACATAGTCTCTTCAAAATACGTGGTGTTCAAATATACTTTCCCAAGTACTGCTCTTTCAAATATCATCAAAATACGTGATGTTCAAAATATATTCTCCCAAGTACTGATCTTTCAAATATCATCAAAATACGTGATGTTCAAAATATATTCTCCCAAGTAGTGCTCTTTCAAATATCATCAAAATACGTGATGTTCAAAATATATTTTCCCAAGTACTGTTGTTTCAAATATCATCAAAATACGTGATGTTAAAAATATATTTTCCCAAGTACTGCTATTTCAAATATCATCATTCTGCAAGACAAATGTTTTTCAAATATACTTTCGAAAAGAAATCCTTTAGACATAACTTTTGCTGGAGATAATTGCTTTTCAGCTATACTTTTCAATATATATATTTATATCTTTCGATTCAAATCTCCTCAATCATAAAACTACCGGAACTCAGTCCGCCACTTAGAATTTTTCATGTAATGTAGTATAGGGAGAAAGCTCCCGGATCCCATAGTCCCAATTTAAATATGTGATGCACTACAAGGAGAAAGCTCCCGGATCTCTTTCCGTAGTCCCAATTTAAATATGTGATGCAGACAGGGGGAAAGCTCCCGGATCTCTGTCCGTAGTCCCAATTTAAATATGCGATGCAGTACAGGGGGAAAGCTCCCGGATCTCTATCCGTAGTCCCAATTTAAATATGCAGTGCAATANGAGAAGTAGCCACTGAGAGGAATGCCAAGCACAAAGAGAGAACCGCATAACGAGGGGAAGAAAAGACAAATATAGCAACGATTCTATACATTCAAGTTTGCAACCAAGAAACCAAATCATCCCGGCAAGGGAATCAGCTATAACCAATCTCACTTAGACAATTAGATTCACCGAATAAACTCAGTTTGAACAATGCTCAGTAAATAGGCAGCATCAAAGAATACCATCAACATGGGCGGTCATCAATTAAACCTAAGTAGTACTTAAGAGGAAAAATCATTTAAATCACAATGTACGACTCACGGGCATGCTTGACCAGCGTATAGATATTCCAATTTCTTGTTAGACATTTATCGAGCGAGATTATACTAGTTATGGTCACATAGGAAGCATATGAAGGAAGACATAACATAACGGTAGGAAAAACGAAGTCTTCATTTAAGTCAATTAAGATCATGTAAGAAACAAGGAATGTTAGGCAAGTACTTCTAACTTGAACAGGAAGATATGAGACTCGAAATCAGGAATTCAGACATAACAAGTTCAATTCGTATACAGGGAATATAAAGACCCACAATCCCTAAAGGGAAATCTATTTGCAAATAAGTTCGAGTACACACTCATTACCTCGCGTAAGCTGACTACAATCAACATAGAAGACTCAATCCTAAGGGGTAGTTCCCCCCCCCCCCCCCACAAGGTTAGGCAAGATACTTACCTTGACTCCGCTAATCAACTCAATACCAGGATCTTTCCACGAGTACCCAACTCCGGGTGGCCAAAATCTAGACAATTCGACTGCATAGAGTAAATATCATCACAAGGAAACAAAATAATTAATAAGTCTGAAGCTAGTACGCGAAATTATGAAATTCGCCCAAAAAGTTCCCCAGGCCCATGTCTCGTAATCGGGTAAAAATTATATTTTCCGGACACCAATTCACTCACGAGTCTAAACATATGAAAATCTCTCAAACTGAAGGTCAAAAACCCAATCAAAACTCAATAATTTGGTCTATGAAGTTTATCAATTTTTTTCCCAAATCTTCCACCCAAATTCGAATTCTAATGACCAGATTTAAGTTAGGAATCATGGAAATTGATCTAAGTAGGTTAGAAATCACTTACCCAAGTTACCCAGGTGCAAAAGTCTTCAAAAATTTCCCTTCCCGAGCTCCAAAATTCGAAATGGTCAAAATAGGCTTAAGCCCTCGAATCCGCACATGCGCCCCTGGGACCGCACCTGCGAAAATACCATCACAGGTGCGAAATCCCACAAAAGGGTCTGGGGTCGCACCTGCGGTCAAATGGATACACCTTCGGCTTCGCATCTGCGGAACACACACCGCACCTGCGGATTGGGGGATTGGGTCAAGTCCGCACCTGCGAGCTCTTCGCCGCACCTGAGTGTCCGCACTTGCGGAAGGTCCATCGCAGGTGCGAGACACCAGAACCAGCAATGGTTCAGCTATCTCCCAAGTTATAATAACACTCGAGGAGCATCCTATACGTACCCGAGGCCTCCGGGACCCCGTCCAACCACACACACAAGTCATATAACCTAACACGGACTCGCTCGAGGTTTCAAACCACATAAAACAACACTAACACGAGGAATTAAACTAAAAGTCTGAATCACGTCAAACTAAGTCCCATTCTTACCAAGTTTTACAGATAACACATATTAATCATATCGAACCTTTATCGGGCTTCGAAACCATAAGGGGTCGATATCACAGGTTTCACCTCAAATTTCATTTTCAAAAACTTTTGTATTTTTCAGAAAACAATGTTCTTTAAAAAATTCATTCCTCGGACTTGGGACCTCGGAATTCGATTCCGGGCATACGCCCATCTCCCATATTTTCCTACGGACCCTCCGGGACCGTCAAATCATGGGTCCGGGTCCAGGTCCAGGTCCATTTACCAAAAATGTTGACTGAAGTCAACTTTATTTAGATTTCGAATACAAAATTATTATTTTTATCATTTTTTCACATAAAGGCTTCCCGACTACACGTCCGGGTGGTGCATGCAAATCGAGGTAAGATAGAAGGAGGTTTTCACGACCTCGAAACACAGAATTAGATAGAATATACAGGATGACCTTTTGGGTCATCACAGATTTCTTGGATAAGTGCTAGTGGATTCTTCGTACAGCAGGTATTCTGGAGACTAGTGGGGACTCGTTCATTGCTTTTCAGTTCTCTGGGGCTGCCTTCAGATGGTAGGAGGCTTATGAGAGGCGCAGGTCGGTCGATGCAGCACCACTTACATGGAAAGAGTTCTCTATTCTATTCTTGGAGAAGTTCACGCCGCAGTCTCACAGAGAGGAGATGGGCATATAGTTTGAAAAACTTCGTTAAAATGGCATGTTTGTGATGCAGTACAAGATGAAGTTTTCTGAGTTGGCTCTTCACGCAGTTTGGTTGATTCCCCCTGATAGGGAGAGGATTAGGAGTTTCATTGATGGCCTCACATATCAGTTGCAGTTTCTTATGACTTGGGAGAGGGTGTCTGGCACTACTTTTGACGATGTGGTCTACATTGCTCAGAAGATAGAGATGATCGGCAGTCAGGAGCGGGGGTGAGAGGGAGGCCAAGAGGCCTCGTGGATCGGGTGGTTTTAGCAGTGTTCCTTCTGGGGGTGAGTTCCACCACGGCAAGGGTCGTCCTTATAGGCATGCTCAGACGGCTTGTCCATTTCACTATGGTGAATCATCTGGCCATGGTTCATACAGTTCTCATCAGGGTCATTCATCTCTCAGTGCCTTCCATCCTAGAGTTTGTCTCGTGCTCCATCGGTTCAGGTTTCGTTTATGCTTGGTCCTTCTAGTAGTAATCCCGGTGCTTGGGGCTCCCTTCAATCCCTACCACTAGGACCGGAGAGTTTCTTTGAGTGTGGAGAGTTTGGGCACATATGCATGCATTTTCCTCATAGCCTGGGAGGTCCAGTGCAACAGAGGAGTCAAGCTGCGACTTCAGCACCAGTTACTTCATCACCAGCCCAGCCAGCTCGGGGTGGGGGCTCAGTCAGCTAGAGGTCGCCAAGAGGGGGAAGCCGATCAGGTGGAGGCCAGGCCAGATTCTATTTTATCCATTCCAGACCAGATGTTGTTGCTTTAGACGCAGTGATCATATGTATTGTCTCAGTATGCCACATGAATGCCTCTGTATTGTTGGCTTTGGTTCCACTTATTCGTATGATCATCATATTTTTCTCATTATCTGGATATTCCCTGTGAGTTCTTAGTTTTATTTGTTCATGTATCTACGCTAGTGTGCGATACTATTGTTGTGACCGTGTATATCAATCGTGTGTAGTGACTATTAGGGGATTTAAGACTAGACTTGATCTCTTATTGCTTAGTATGATAGACTTCGACGCGATCTTGGGTATGGATTGGGTGTCTCCATGTCATGGTGTTCTGGATTGTCACGCTAAGACCGTGACGTTGGCGATGCCGGGGTTGCCGAGGATTGAGTGGAGAGGTTCTCTAGACTATGTTCCCAGTAGAGTGATTTCATATTTAAGGTCCAACAGATGGTCAGGAAGGGTTGCTTATCTTATTTGGCATTTTTGAGGGATGTTGGTGTTGATACCCCTCTTATTGATTCTGTTCCGGTGGTGCGAGATTTTGCAGATGTGTTTCATGCAGACTTGCTGGGCATGCCGCCCCACAGGGATATTGACTTTGGTATTGACTTGGTGTCGAGCACTCAACCTATTTATATTCCTTCGTATCGTATGGCACCAGCTGAGTTGAAGGAATTGAAAGAGCAGCTTCAGGAACTCCTTGTCAAGGGGTTTATTAATCCTAGTGTGTCGCCTTGGGGTGAACCGGTTCTGTTTGTGAAGAAGAAGGATGATACTATGAGGATGTGCATTGATTATAGGAAGATGAACAAAGTCACAATCAAGAACAAGTATCCTTCTCCGCGCATTGATGATTTGTTTGACAAGCTTCATGAAGCGAGGGTGTTCTCTAAGATTAATTTGAGGTCTGTGTAAAATTAGTTGAATATTCGGGACTCAGATATTGTGAAGACATCATTCAGGACCATTTATGGTCATTATGAGTTCCTCGTGATGTCTTTTGGGCTGACCAACGCCCCAGCAGCATTTGTACATCTGATTAACAATGTATTTCAGCCTTATCTTGACTCGTTTGCCATAGTGTTCATTGATGATATCCTGGCATACTCTCGTAGCCAGGAGGAGCATGCCCAGCATTTGAGGACTGTGTTGCAGCGGCTGAGGGAGGAGAAACTTTATGCCATGTTTTCCAAGTGTGATTTTTGGCTTAATTCACTGGCATTCTTGGGGCACGTGGTATCCAGCGGGGGGATTCAGGTGGATCCAAAGAAGATAGAGGCGGTTTAAAGTTTCCCCAAACTGTTCTCAGCTACAGAGATTCAGAGTTTTCTCGGCTTTGCGCGAAGATTTTCTCATCTATTGCATCGCCATTGACCAAAGTCACCTAGAAGGGTGCTATTTTCAGGTGGTCGGATGAGTGTGAGGAGAGCTTTCAGAAGCTCAAGAGTTCCTTGACCACAACTCCAGTTCTAGTTTTTCGTTCTGCTTCAGGCTCTTATATAGTGTATTGTGATGCTTCTCGGATCGGTATTGGATGTGTCCTAATGCAGAGAGGTAGAGTGATTTCTTATGCTTCGCGTCAGTTGAAGCCCCATGAGAAAAACTACTATGTTCATAATTTGGAGTTGGCTACCATTGTTCATGCATTGAAGATTTGGACGCATTATTTCAATGGAGTGTCTTGTGAGGTATTTACAAATCATCGGAGTCTCCAGCACTTGTTCAAACAGAAGGATCTAAATTTGAGGTCGCGAATGGTTGGAGCTGCTAAAGGACTATGATATTACTATTCTCTATCACCTCGGTAAGGCCAATGTGGTGGCCGATGCCTTGAGTAGAAAGGCAGTGAGTATGGCTAGCCTTGCATTCATTCCTACTAGGAAGAGACGCTTGCTGTTGATGTTCAGGCCTTGGCCAACTAGTTCGTGAGATTAGATGTTTCGAAGCCCAGTCGGGTTCTAGATTATGTGGTTTCTCGGTCTTCCTTATATGATCGCATATGAGAACGCCAGTATGATGATCCTCATTTGCTTGTCCTTAAGGACACGGTTCAACACAATGATGCCAGACATGTTACTATTGGGGATGATGGGGTATTGAGGATGCAGGATCGGATTTGTGTGCCTAATGTAGACGGGCTATGTGAGTTGATTCTTGAAGAGGCCCACAGTTTGCGGTATTCCATTCATCCAGGTGCCGCGAAGATATGCCAGGACTTGAGGCAGCATTGTTGGTGGAGGTGAATGAAAAAGGATATAGTGGGGTTTGTAGCTTGGTGCCTTAACTTTCAGCAGGTAAAGTATGAGCATTAGAGACCGGCGGGATTTTTTCATAGGCTAGAGATTCCAGAGTGAAAATGGGAGCGGACCACTATAAATTTTGTAGTTGGGCTCCCGCGAACTTCAAGGAAGTTCGATGCTATTTGGGTTATTGTGGATCGGCTAACCAAGTTCGCGCACTTTATTTCAGTTTGTACTGCTTATTCTTCAAAGCGATTGGCTGAGATTTACATCTGAGAGATTGTTCGCCTTCACAGTGTTCCAGTGTCCATCATTTCAGATCGGGGCAAGCAGTTTACATCGCAATTTTGGAGAGCTGTGCAGCGAGACTTGGGCACCCAGGTTGAGTTGAACACATTATTTCACCCTCAGACGGTCGGACAGTCCGAGCGCACTATTCAGATATTGGAGGACATGTTACGCGCTTGTGTCATTTGTTTCGGGGGTGCATGAGATCAGTTTCTGCCATTCGCATAGTTTGCCTACAACAACAGCTACCAATCGAGCATTCAGATACTTTCGTATGAGGCCTTATATAGGAGACATTGTAGATCTCCGGTGGGTTGGTTTGAGCCGGGTGACGCTAGGCTATGAAGTGCGATTTCTGTGAAGTTTAAGAGTTATTTCATAAATGTAGGCTTGCCTAGTGTGAATACCTAATTTTTGCTCGCTTTTAATTCTGCTACAAATATTAGTATTTGGATGATTTTTAGTTGTTTGTGCATTTTTACTTGTATTCATTTATTAAAAATACCAAAAATATATTTTACCTTTTAATTGTATACTTTAGTTTTTCATCTTTAAATTATATATACCAAAAAAGATTTTCTTTCTACTTGTACATTTTCTTTAGGATTAAATAATATCCTAGTATAATTAGGGGTTAAGGGATTGGACTACTGTATTTCAATTAAAATTGAGCCAAAATTAGCCCAAATTTAGAAGCCCAAAAAGTCTACTGATTCCGGCCAAATGGGGCTTCCAGGTGATGGTCAAACGACATAGTTTTAGATTGAAATAACGTCGTTTTGGTTAAGTGATCAAGATCAAATTTTGTCCATCCAATCTCTCTTGATCCAACGGCTCTCATCATTCGCCACCCTTGGTATTTAAAGCCTAGATTAGCCGAAATTTCCCCCCATTTTCCCCCATAATTCTTTTCTTCTTCCTCTCTCTTCATTCGCTCTCGTCTCTCTGCCCTCCGCCCTCCACCGCCTATCGAAAATCGCCCACCAGCGACGGGAAACATCTAAACACCGCCCAACATATACCATTCTCTTCCTCTCCTCCTCTACCCTAATCCAAGCCCCAAATCCCTTGAATCGTTCTGAAACACCACAAATCTTCGAAAAAATCGAAACCCTAGCCGCCTATTTTTCCTCAGATTTGTCAAGTTTGAGACCTCACCACCACTTAATACCTATATGAGGGTGTAGGTCTCCCCCTAATCTACCATTCTTTCTTGGTTTGAAGTCGAAAATCCGATGGCTCAATTCCGGTGGGTTGCTGGCTGCTTCTACTTTGGCTCGAACGAGCCTTTCTTGTTACTGAGTTCGTTATTCGACTTCAGCTTGAGTGGAGTTGATAGTGACGGACCAGCAACAAGAAGAGCATGTCTGACGTCAAAACTTCATCCATCACTGCCCGAATCACCCCCAATGCCGCACCACCGCTGTCTCAGACACTCGAGTTTCTAGTGCACCCTAATTCCTTGTGTCCCTTTTGTTTTTCTTTTTCTTTTTCTTTCTGTTTCATTGTAATTTGCTTAGGTCTAAATTTCTGATTTTTCTTCTTTGTTCGTTCATAAGTTTTATTTATCTTTAGCTAGTCGTTATTTAGTTTAGAATCAGTAATGATTAGTCGTCATGTGTTGATTTCAAATTAATGTGTTGTTCGTTCATTTAGTTGCTTCAATTGGATTCCTATCTCATAAGTTCTGCTAGTGGTGTTTTGAAGTTAGTTTTAGATTCAAGTTTGTAAATTTTAGCTTTAATTGTAGTTTCTATTATTTCAAGTTTAATTTGTCGTGATAATTAACTGAAATTTCAGCATTTTTCAACAAAATCGCTAGTCAAGTTTAGTTAAATCGAAGGTCTAAAGTTTGTTTCTCATGTGATTATTGTTCACTATGGTTAATTCATGTTAAATAGGGTCTGTTGATATAGTTAGACATTTAACTAAGATAGTCAATCACTTGTTAAATTCCTCGGTGTTAGATTTTTGTTGTAGTTGATGGTTCACTCAATTAGGATCATTTTGTTGGAGACGTACATGTTTCGTGGTTGAATTTAACATCAAGTCAAAGTGTTCTTAATATATATGTGGTATGATTTTGTTTGGTTTAGCTTGATTGTTTGAGTTTTGGTTTGTTGGTAAAGTTTTGCCCTTTTATTACCAGATTTGGCCAATCCATGTCTGATTTGAGATCTATTTCTGCTGAATAAATGAATTGAAGTTAAAGGGGAAGGGTAGTAAGGGGGTACTTGAGTGTAGGGATTTTTTTTTCCTTTCAGTGTTGCGGAATATTTTGGAGTACAATACTCCAAAATTCTGTTCGTAGTTGGTAAGAAAAACTGTTCATTGGATAAAATTCTGGTTTTGAACAGATTTTTGGTTAAACAAAACCTGTCCCAAAGTCCTTTCTCCTCCTATATAAAGAGAATTTCTTCCCCCATCTTCTACACATCTTGGACTCTAAAAAAGACACAGTTTTACACACATTGTTCACAACATCCTTTTACACATCCCGAAAGAGTAAAATATCCGCTGAACACTCATAGTAAGCTGCAAAACCTGAGAGTTGTTTGAGTGATTTTTTCTTACTGGAAAAATTTTGCGAAAATACTTATAGTTTTTTAAGCCAATATTGGTTTTTTCTTTCTCAAGTTGCTGAATTTTTGGTCAAGTTTCTATTTCACTTTGGTTTAATTTGATGTTGATCCTGCTGTTATTGCTATTTGTTTGCTGAAATTCAGTCCCTCTATTGCTAATATCTTCTTTCTGTTGATCAGGTATTTCCTCAATTGTTGTACTACTTTTTGATCAAGAGTGAATGGAAATGAAGTGATTCAAGTCCCTTTAGTATACTGTGTTTGTGTATGATCCGTCTTCTTTTAAGTACCTAGCATTTATAAGAGTTAGTTGAACTTTCTTTTTAGTCATCGACATGTTTAAATGATGTTTAATTTGTTATTTGTATTTCTTGAATACTTACTACATTAAGATTCTGTTTATGCCCAAGTAGGAACCCGTAATTTGGTGTTAGTATTCAATGCTTGCATCTTTATCACTTCTACTTTAGGTTATTGATTAAAATCAGTTGAGAAGACTTCTATATCTTGCTGAAATTGTTTTGGTGTTAACTTGTAGATAGATTTTTGGATAAGTGTATTTTAAGCTTAAAGCTCTAGTTCTCAACAATAGTGGAGTTACTAAGTTTAATTTTCGTCTGCTTAAGGCCTGTAGTGAATTGAGTTGGAATGGGTTATTCAGCTTCAACAGGGAGGAGTATCTAAAAGTTTTCAATTAGTTTACTATTGCAATTATTGTTAAATTAAAAGAAACAAAAAGGATACACTAGTAGGTTATTAGTTGATTTGTAGTGGTAGATAGACTTTAATATGTATGGGCCAAAGCGATCTCAAATTTAGCCAGGCCCATTATTAGGTTAAGCATGCTAGTAGGGCCATTTGTCTTTAATAATAAGGTAGCTTAATGCCAAAAATAATAGAATTGACCCAGCAGCCCCAATAACAAAGAAAGTGGCTCAATGGCATTTTAAATCCAACAAACAAAGTTGATCCAAGTTTCTAATTACAAGCTTTTTAAATAGTTTTAAATTCATCATATTTTCTTTTAATAATTGTGTAACTTAATTACCTATGTAATTTAATTAACTTAATAATTAATTTAAATGCTAGGCAATTTGTAGCCGCGCTTTAATTTCACAAAATCGCTTGCGTAGCGTGATATTTAACATTAAATAAATTAATTTAACAATGTCATACTATACTCGTTAGTTTTTAGTTAATTTTTAATTTAATTAATAATTTGCTAAACTCACAGACTCGCTTGTAGCGTGATAGTTGAATTTTAATAATTAATTTTTTCAGATGTTGTAAATTCTTAAAAGTACCACAAATAATTGATTGTCATGATTTCGGATTCTCTTGCGAGGCGCAATTATGATAAGTTAATTAATTTTATTTTCGATCACGCATTCGCTTACGTAGCATGGTTATGATAGTGTAATATTATCCAAGTTATTATTTTTTAATTCTAATAATCAAGAAATAGAAGCGGATAGGTAAAACATAAAAATCATATAAATCACAGTTTTGTGCAAAATTAAGGCAAGCCAAGTTTAAGTCAATAAAGCGACCGTGCTAGAACTAGGGACTCGGGGAATGCCTTACACCTTCTCCCCGGTCAACAGAATTCCTTACCCGGACTTTGTTTTTGGAGACCAATTAATAATAGAGTCAAACTTTCCTTTGATTAGGGATTCAAATAAAAGGTGACTTGGAATGCCTAAAAAATCAATTTCAAGTTTGTCACTTTAATTGGAAAAATTCGGTAACCACAACATATCGTAACACATGATATCTTTTGGGGGTAGAAAATGGGTGTGACACCTAGTACTACGATAGACCCCATCATGACATGCTAGTTTTTGGGCTGTGACATAGGGGAACTACTATAAGTCATACGGTGTGATAATGTTGGCTAAAATGCGTGATGTAGTATGATTAGATTGAAAAACAAGATTATCACATAAAGCTGATACATTTCGGCGATGTGGCATCCTTTATAGTTGACCAGTAGATCAATTGAGAATAACTAGCATTATACAATCAATGTTTTATGTGATAATCTATTTATTCTCGATCACCTGATTAGTACTTTGCTCGGATACTTGACCAGTGGATTAATTGAAAATTCAATTATATTCGATTAACCTAGTATATGTTTTTTTATCACTTTATTTAACTTATACTATGCATAATTCTTGATTATAACTGAGAAGATCTTATTGACACACACACATATATACACACACACATAATTTAAGATTAAATATGTAGATTGTATATAACAATAATCTATAAATGTTTGACCACTAATGCCGGCCAAAATCGATCGGAAACTTCATCAAATTATTTTGAAAAATTATAATAGTTATGAAAAAATAAAACAGAACCAGGGCGGGAAAATTTTAATTCAGTACTCCAACTGAAATAGGTCGGAAATGAGGAGCTTATTTTATTTTAACATTTTTTAGTACATAATATCCAAGTTTGACCAACTTTTGGTCAAATGTTGACCATATTCCTATCGATTTCGATCGGAAATATAAATTGTGCCAGATACTGCAGTATTTCGATATTATGGGACCACATTTACCAACAGATGGTGGTTAGTATGTTTAATTGAAATTGATTGTTTGACTTTAGCGACCAAATTACTCTTTTTTTGATCGTTTCCGATCGGTTTTCTCTTCCGACCGATTTCGATCGGTATAGTTTGGACGGTTTTTGATAGTTTTCTAGCCGTGTCTATATATTTTAGTGGAATACATTGACGCCAAAATGCACATACCCTTTGTCTATACGAAAAAGGGAAAAAGCTATAATTAATTGGTGGAAACCAACACATACTTCTACAGCAGAAAACTTTATTGTTGTCAATCGCATATATCCTTTTTCCCTATTAAAAAATTTATTGTTGTCAATTGATGATCAAATAAGGAGCAACAATTGGTCTGGGACTAGTGTTTAGAGGTTCATAAAGCATTAAGCATATCGAGCAAGGTCAAGACATCCTAATATACCCATTCTTTCCCCAGTTTTTGCACGTTTTACTCCTTTTGTGAGTCCGAGAGATGAGGCATTAATTTTTAATTCAGATTGATACTTAATAATGTCTTTTAAGCAATTTGTTGCATGAGCTATCTCGAGACTACTAAAAAAACATAAATTAGCAACGGACAAATTCTATAGCTAAATAACAAAATTCGTCACTAATCTTATTTAGCGACGGATTAGTGACATATTATCAAAAAATTATATTAGCTATGAGCGATTTAGTGACAGATTAGCGACGAAATTCGCAGTTAATTCCAGTTTTTTTAATAGAACCGTAAGTTTATGAAGTGTATAATTCTCTCCCCCTTTTAAGCTCGCTTATCTGATATTATATTGAGCAAGTTATGTCAAAGATTAAAAAAATTCCTTTCTTCATGCAATAACTTAAATAATAAGTGAAGATTATATATTTTTCATAAAAAATATGAACATAATCTTTGACCATATCTTAATTTTCTCTTATTCACTAGTGTATTGTAAAAGAGAAAATGACAAGGATGATCACTTAGGTTTGGGATTAGGTGACTTGAAAGTGTCGTAGAATAAAATATGTACTAGTATTGAAAAATAGAAAATAACAAAAATGGTCCCTTAGGTTTGGGATTAAGTTTAAAATAGTCCTTAAATATACTCCTAACCAGTTTTGGTGTTTTAGTTTTGCCCACAAAAAATAAAATATTTTAGTGAGGTCAACAAATTATGTGATTAAATCTGGTTCTTCGATTTAATGGCAACTGTAAAAAAACAACGATTTAAAGGGAACTCATTAGAAGATGCAAGTTTTACAATTTATGCCTTTCTTTTTTGTCTATTTTTGTTGTCATGGTAAAGAACAACCATTTAGTGTCTGTTTCAATTTACTTGTCATGCTAGTCTTTATTCACCCTCTAATGTTCTCTTTTTCAGTTTAGTTGTCATGTTAATCTTTATATCCTCAGCAAAGCAACATGGATTTAGCTTGGAGATGATAATTCTAAGTACTTCTTCTCTATTATTAAACATAGGAAATTACAACAGTGTATTACACGACCAAAAGATGCTTCAGATGTAATACACATACAGCCAGAAGACATAGCTGACTGTTTGTGGAGTTTTACCAAATATTACTGGGCAGCAAAGCAATAACTAGAACTAAAGCTTTTAAGAGTTTTTTAGCAATGGGCATGTGTTAACATTTGAACAGCAGAGGGAGGTACTTCAACCATACTCTGACAATAATGTAAAGAAGGCTATGTTTAGCATAGAGAGCAATAAGAGCCATGCACCAGATGGATATGGGAGTGATTTTTTCAAGAAGGCTTGGTGCATTATACGAAGAGATGTCACTATTATTATACTACAGATCTTAAACAATGCAAGGATGTTGAAGCACATCAATGCAACAAATATCACTCTAATTCCAAAAGTCTCTAATCCTGAATATGCAAGCCAATTCAGACCAATATCCTGTTGTAATACCTTTTACAACTGCATTTCTAAAGTCCAATGTGTAAGATTGAAACAAGCTCTGACTCACTTGGTAGCAGAAAATCAAGCAGCCTTTGTGGTAGGTAGATCTCTAGTACACACTTAGTCCTAATGGTGTTTATGGAGAGTTGGTATCAGAATAGGGAATATACACTTACTCCTAATGATGTTTATTCTATGACAAAGAACTACAACATGTTACTAGGGGAACATGTGAGAATACAGGAAGCCAACTTAGTATTGACAACAATGATGCAACCCAAGCATAGGTTTATCATATGGTTAGCCAACCAAGATAGGCTGCTAACAAAGGAAAGGCTTCTAAGGATGCAAATCCCAGTGGCAGATGGATCATGAAGTTTATGTGATCAAGGGAGACTAGAAATTCAGGCGCATCTGTTTGCTGAATGTGCATGGATTACAGCAGTCAGGCATCGAGTGTCTATATCGTTAGGAATACAGCTCCAGGAAAAGGGCATCAGAGAGAGCCTACATTGGATACAAAGAAGGAATTGAAAACAAGTTCAAAAAAAGTTGGTCACAGCAGTTTGGAGTTTTATGATATACCATACATGGCAAGCTAGGAATTGGAGAATCTTTAGGAATATAACTGTAAATATATAGTTTACCATAGCAATAATACAGTAGGAAGTTAAGATTAGACTTGATAGCATGAGGAATACAGATAGAGCTCGTAGATGTCAATATTTGTTTATTCAGATATGTAATTAAAAGAGATCTCATGAGGTCTAGCAGATACAAGATGCTCTCTAGGTGTTAAAATTTTGTTGTTAATGGTAATATTCACAGTTATTACTGTGAGCATGTGATTTTTACTCGTCATACCGTCCTATAAAAATCACAATAAATCAATTAA